>OY744477.1:148720088-149016301 GCA_963556175.1 Tipula confusa
TTTAATGGGTAAGTCATAATTTGGCTCAGAAGTAAGTGAAGGAAACTTCTTCAATAACTGGACATAGCCATTGTCGAAGTGGTGAATTAACCGAAATGGTAGTGACGTTGACTGACTGAAAAGCAGCACCAATAATTGGACGGACCCAATATTGAGTTTATGCAACTTTATGCTATACGTGCAAATGGTAATTTTCATTTGCTACCAATAATACCAGATCATACTCCATGTTGGTCATAGTCTGTTGTGGTTTTTCAGGTGATTAAAAGTCAACTTTATTGAAGCGGGACGAGTACGGACTTATTGTCGGTCGTCGAATCAACCTGAGACTTTATAAATTTTTTGAGATCTCAGAGTTCGTACTCGTGTTGCGTGTCGATTTCGACTTACCGCATTTGCACGGTGCAACACATTTTATTGCGAGGTTGTCATATGTATCATGATAATAACATAGGCCATTGTTAGTGTTTTTATTACTTCCTTGCGTTCTTAAATTTCTACGGTTCTGAGACCTATTTCGGTAGTTATCCGAATTTGAGTGTCTACACTGGTCAAGTTCGTTTAGAGCCGAGGAAATTTACGATTCTAGGTTTTTAATTCGGTCCTCCATCGAATTTGATTGGTTATTAGATTGTTTAACCAGTTCAGAACTTTTGAAAACCAGGGACAACTTAGGCGAGTTGTCGCGCAATCGTCGCCAATTGCCTTGATGGACTAATTGCATCATGCAATTTACCGGCTAATTTTGCCATTGACTCTAACACAGCATCGTCTGCCTTTATAACCATTGTCATTTTAATGATTTTCGGTAATTATCGGGTTAAAATGGACCGAATTACCGGGTCTGATAGATAATTTGTTTATTAACGCATTTTAATGAACTCATATTGTTTATCTCGTAGAGCATTTGGTAAAATGTCACTTATTTGTGACATTTCTGCTGCTGGGAGGCACGTTCGATAATTTCAGGCATCCGACTCAGAATTACGGTGACTCGTTCGTGTTCTTTACTTTGGTAAAAACATTAACCTTGACTGACGTTTTAACGTAGACGGATCATTTTTTTTTTATTAGTATTTTTTATTACGACTCAAATACATAAAAATGTTTGAACCCTGCAATCTTTTTCTGGAGCCAAAGCTCTCTCAACTCTTTTGCGGTTAATTTTTACATCCTACCTTACTCCACTCACCAGAGCCAAATCGAAGGCGCACGCATACAGGTTTGATTTTAAATTCATCTGCGCATTGCATTGCTCCAGTCAGCCTGTACTGACAAGGACGGTGGTTCGGTCCATGGATTCTGCACTCTAACAGAAGGTCATAGTTGTTTTCTTCGTCATCACCGATCGTAATCAGGTGATGAAAATTACGACTAAGTTGTAACAACTCATTTAGTAATTTTTTTTTTCTTATTTTAATTTTCTGTTGACAGGTTATGAAAAACTTTACAACAGTTCCTTCGTATTAAAATATACAAAACTGTTATGTACCTTAGAAAAACCCGATGTTTAAATGTATTGAAACTGGTTCAATTACTCTAATTACTTTTGCTAATTTGTTAACATAAAATATTATTAAACACGTTTACTTGTATTTTAGGAGCTTTATCTATTTGGTTGCCAAAACAAGGATTACAAAATATTAAGCTTTTCCTTATAACGCTTACTTTAAAACTATATGGGTCGAATCTATCTTTTACATCAGCAATAATGTGCTCGTTGTTTTTTTTTTTAAATCAAAGCATACCAAAAATAAATATGATTGACTTCTTAAAAGCCAAATAACATGGAAATCTGACCTGAACCAAATATTAAAATACATAAAATAACCAAAATAAAATCCACTACATACATACGGGTCGGGTACAAAGTTCAGTATTTTTATTTTAATTAAAATTTATTTTCCTAACTTTACCAAACTTATAACCTAAATATTGTACTTCTTGTAAATATTTTTTTCTTGATAACATTAAAAAGGTAAAACTTTTTAGAAAAATGGAACAAAAATACATATTGAACATTGAGAAATTAATTAAATAAATAAAAATGTCCTTTACAAAATATTTGAAACAAATACATAATCCATGATTTAATAAAAAAGATTTAAACATAAATAAACAATAAAAAAACAAGATTTTCAGAAGCCTTCATATAAGCCTTCATATAACCTTAATCCTTATCTATCCGATTTTCTCATTTTATTTCGGGTTACCTTAAACCAAATTTTTTGTTTAAAAAATTTTCCAATTTTAATTTTAGTTTAGAAAAATAAACAAATGAAAAAAGTTTTCGAATCGATTCGATAAATGTCTGTACACATACCCTACTCCTAACTATAGATATTATATATATGAAGTGTAGTAAACAAAGACGAAAAAGGTAGCTTTATTTCAATACACTTTACGAAAGCTTTAAGGAAATGTGTACATTTATATAATAAATTTATTTTTCAATTGTTTCGATTTTCATTTTCTACTTTGTTTATTGTTGGAAATCAATATTCCTGTATTATTTTTATTTTTGTTTGTAAATTGACAGTCTGTGCTGTGTATTGTGTATACCTTATAAAACTATAGTATTTCATTTAAGATGTGTCAGATTATACAGAATTATTAATCAAAGAGCTTTTTATAAAAGCTTGAATGTGTATTTGTACAGATTTTACTGTGTTTATGTTATTGATTTTTTTGCAAATCTTAACAGTTTTAAATATTCGTAAAATGGCAAAGAGTTTGTAAAAATTGACAACTTTGAAATGAACAGACGAAGTATTGAATTCTGACCAATTCTGACAAATAATTTAGTATCTTGCCTTTTGCACTTTAGAATCTATCTCAAAATTGAAAGGTCTAAACTCAAGCACTACTGTAAACTGTTGTTTCTTTTTAAATTTGTTCAGACGTAATTTTTACTACCTGCGAGGCATGAGTCACATTGGGTCTAAAACAATGTTCCAAAGAACAAATAATCAGATTTTCAAAGCTTCCAAAACTTTTCATCATATTTTGCAAGAGTTACCAACGGTTGCGATTAATTGTTTATCTGAATTAGTGTTTGATAGCAAAGATTGGTGAACAGTTTAAAGTGAAATGTCCGAAGGGGTAAAATATTTTTTTTTGAAAACGTTGAAAAAATGGATGTAAAGGGTGCAATGTCTTGAAAATTTTAGCTGTAGGGTTTAATTTTCACGGGACCATAAAAATTAGCACCAGCAGTAGAATATGATCTGAAAAACGTAATACAAAACATCTGTGGATTACCCATACATTGTATTAACGTACTTAAACAATGATGATTGCTAAAGGTAACCCCATGAGTCCAACACCGCCAAATTAATATTGTTTATGAATGATGCATCGAAAAAATATCGGTGTTTTAGTATCATTTGAAGAACTAATAATTTATAGAGAATATCAATCAAAAGTGGTCGATCAGATTTGGTCAAGAAATCTTAAAATTAGTAGCATTTTCTACTAAGAGGCATTTTCTTTCCCAATTGATCGGGAAATATTCTTCATTACGATAAATCTGCTGGATTTTGATGAGAATTAAGAACTTTTCGCGATAAAGTTTTTCAGCGTCTAGAACATAATTCTGGGCATGGCACGTGAATCTGTATTAACCTAGCATACTTTGATTTTAATGCTGATATTCGCCCTAAAGTGCATCTATTTTGCAATGAGAACATTTTCTTTAACAGAATCAAGATAAGGCCGGTGCGACCAATAAAAATTAAAAGAACGAACTTAACCCCGTGCCATTGGTTCTATTAATTTTGAGTGATGCAATACAAACAAGTAAACCAAACCTGGCCTAAAATTTAATCAAAAATCAGCTTTTATGATTGTTTTACATCGGAGAAGATTGAAAGCATGTCGTCAATTCATTTCTTATACGAAAAGCGGTCATTGGCATTGACGTTCTTTGCTATAAAAAGATACGTTATTTAAAGAGTAAGCAATTTTACTTCAAAAACAAAAGATGTTCGCTGCAATTATATTTTTGTACTAATGCTAATGTTTGGTGTCATTAATGACCTTTAATTGTCATCTTTATTGTCCTTCTTTAAGTTTTTATAGAGGGCACCCAGGGTAGCCAGAAACAATACTTTATCGTTAAAAGCTTGTTTGAATGAACTTTACATTAGCGATCTAACGTACTATGTTGGCGAAACATTTTAAATCTAATATGCTTATGTCATATGAATCGTCATTTAGGGGTATGATTATTTTATTATGTAAATAAAATAATCATTCCCCTAAATGACGATTCATGTAGTTGTAATTGTTGTTGTCAATATTAATTGACAACAACAACAACAAATTTCGTTGTATAGCATTACAGCTTTCTTTATTAAACAATCAAACCGATATTCGTTGACTGAGATCTCAATTTCATTGTTAGGTTATGTTACCTAAATTTTTTCTTGTCATAAAACCATAAATTAATTTAGAATTTTTGATTAAAAAGCAATTTTGTTGGCAATCTCAGTTCAATTTTGATCGCACTGCACCCAATTATGATGTTACCACCAACTTTATACGTTGATTGATTGTGTAACTATATACCAACACATAAAAAAACATTAATATAAAAAATTATGCAAAAGATATATTATAAAAGCTTCCTTCCATATGCTATACAAATCAATACTGTGTTTTTGTCTTTTTTTATTGCGGAATACAACATCAATTTCTCACCATATACGAGATATTAAATTTTGTGTCACGATGATTATTATGCGATGAAGATATCGAATTTTGACAACAACAAACACATAAAACTTGTTGATGTTCCACTCACAACAAAAAAAAAGCAATCAAATTATCATCTCAACTTTGTTGAAATTTATATAAGACAAAAAAAAAGTTTTTCCCATGTTGGAAGATCTAAAATGGATAAACAGAAGTTATTAGAAACATATGTTTAAATCTTTTTTTGTCAAACAAATATCGATGGTTCGATGTAGAATTCTAAACGCGAATTGTGAAGATTTTAAGAAAATATTATTTTTTCGAATATGGCGGTTCAAAAGTTATTGTAAATCAACAAAATAAAAAACAACGTTAATTGATTCCTAGCATAAAATAATTTTCTATTTTAGGATTAATTAGCTGAATAGCGAATTAATACAAGGGGATTTATATATACCCTTTTATTTTAACCGGATACTCTTTTTGCTCGTCTGTTTTGTTTTCGAAAGCCCAAACAAATTAATTAATTTTTGTTTAGAGTCGCAAAATTTAAAAAATACTTATAAAATTAAATAAATATAAAACGACGTAAAATCTCAGGATAAACTCCGGAAGATATATAATACACCCATTTTTTGCGGAAAACAAGGAGAAATCAAATTTGTTTTGGTATTGAAAAAAATGGCGAGTGGTAAAGACAATTAAAATTATTTGTTTAGTTAATTTCGGAATAAATATTTTTTTTTTAAATTAGTCAAATTAATTATAATTTTAGGTTACAACTTAGTCGTTTGTTTCATCAAAAAACAACAGTTCCTTAAATTTAACAGACATTTTCATTTTTGTTTTTACATTTTTCGGATTTTAAAAAATCAGTTTCTTTCAAGAGTCGTTACCACACATTTAAATTTATGAGCCATTTGCTTAATTGTTAAGTTTAAATCTATTTGTTTTTTTTGGGGTTCTTATACAAAATTTAAAAAACGTTTAATATTATTATTTCTTATATATAAAGTTTTCACATGACTGTAAAATAGTTCTGATCATAACCTTTAGATAACAATTGTTTCATAAAGAAAAGAACTTACAAAGCAAATAATTTTGTTGTTGTTGTCAATTTATATTGACAACAACAACACTTTAGTATTGAGTCTTCATTTAGGGGTACTACTATTTTATTTACCCGTATAGAATTTAAAATGTTTCTACGTTAGTTAGTGTTATAAGGTCATTGAAATAGAATAAAACTTTGTTTAACCATTACAAAAATGTTAATGTCATTATTTGTATGAACGTCATTGGAATTGATCGTATATTCAATAATGAAAACCGGGACTGATGTAATCCATGTTCGGAAGTTCAAGGAAATTAAATTATATATATATATATATATATATATATATATATATATAAATATATATATATATATATATATATATATATATATATATATATATATATATATATATATATATATATATATATATATATATATATATATATATATCTATATATATATATATATATATATATATATATATATATATATATATATATATATATATATAATATATATATATATATATATATATATATATATATATATATATATATATATATATATATATATATATATATATATATATATATATATATATATATATATATATAATATATATATATATATATATATATATATATATATATATATATATATATATATATATATATATATATATATATATATATATAATATATATATATATATATATATATATATATATATATATATATATAAACAATACATCAAACATTTTGGGGTGCTAATTTGCTTTCACAGCACTTATTTTAAAACTTAAAAGCATATTGCTTTTACGTACTTTCTTTGTTTTTTTGATACTGATTACTGTCAAGTTTTATTGTTTTTTACCACAATGACAGTGTGCGCATTTAATAGAAACCAAAATTTTTGTATAAAGCGCGTTGTACGTACATATAAAGACGTCAATCGTCGACAATATGACTTTTATTTGGAGATAATGATTTTTTTATGACATCACCAAAAATCATTAAAATGTAAAATATATGAAAAGAATATGGAAAAATTATAAATTGGTGCGGTTTGAAGTCATTTTTGCCTTTGTGCTAAACATATAACATATTGATTATTTATATATATATATATATATATATATATATATATATATATATATATATATATATATATATATATATATATATATATATATATATATATATTCTTCACTTTCCATTTCCAATTGTTTTTTTGTAATATACTTCACTTGTAGTGTTTTTTTTTTCGTTTAAGATGTTTATTTCATCTGTCAAAAAAATTCGTTTTATTTTTCTAATGTCATTGCAAATAATAACGTACTCTCTGGTACACATAGTAAGACACACTATAATGATATTAAGATTAATCGATAATTTTCTTTTGCGTTTCCTCTTATTTTCGAAAACATTTGTGCTTTTTATGTACGATGTATACAGTATATATGTATATACATTTACTTGTCATATTATTTTTCTTTTAAAACATCATATTTTAATATTTTTGATGGATTTTCCATGCGTGCTTTAATATTTTCGAAACTTTGGAAAATGATAATTTTTTTCACAAAAAAAAAATACTAATCGATACTTATATATTTGTATATATATAACCGATATTACGTAAAATTTTAAGGAAAGGACACTTACGAGACACTTGACATCGTACATCTTATTAAAACACTTTTCATTTATATTATACCTATATAAAGGCTCATCATAAATCGATGCCGCAACCATTTAAAAAGCAACCAAGCAAAAATATCTTTAAGAACGTACTCAAGTATTATGTCGTAAATTTTAATTATGTAGTGCTGGCATAAAAACTGGAGAAACAACTAATGATATAGATGATGAAATTAATAAATTAATGAAAAAACAACATAAAATTTAATGATCTTATAATACCCAATATAATCATCTTAAGTTTACTGTTTTTTTCATTCGTGCATAGAAGCTTTCGAACAGAAAAATAAAAAGATTTTTTGTTGTTGTTTTAAGGACCAAGAACAAAAATTATGAGTGTACACACACTTAAGATTGATATTAATTTAGGGTGTTTGAAAATAGGGTCGATTGGGATCCAAAGGAACAAACGAAATTGAATTATTATTGACTTTTGATATGAAAATGGAGTTTGATGAATTTATTTAGCTAATGTTCTTTGAAATTTAAGCAAGTTGAATGTGATGTGGACCGCATGTATTACCGTAAATTTAGGGTTTCTTGAGCAACCAACTACCTATATATAAAACGTATTTATATATATATATATATATATATATATATATATATATATATATATATATATATATATATATATATATTTATATATCCTGTATATAGATATGGACACTTGAGAGCACTAAGATTATATTTAAACTAGTGGGAATTAAATTGCTTATAGAGAATGTTATCTTACAAATAATGACATTCTTTTAGAATTACAGCTTTTAATTCCTGTAAACGTTGCCACTTTGCAATTGATACAGGAATCGGTTAGGTATTTATTTTATTTGGCTCGATGTTTGTGATTGCTTTTAAATTTAATAAAGAACTTTCAACGTTTCATCGTAAAATAATTTGTAATGAATTAATTATTTTCATATTGCAAGCATTGCTTGTGCGTGTTACTTGTAAGGACGGGGAGACTTTAACAGACTGTAGTCCATAGTGAACACCATTAAAAAGAACTATTTTTTGCCACTTTTTATCTTCGGCTTTTGTTCTTGGCCTCTGTTCTTTTCTCTATGAGCATTTCCACACATATTTCTTTTATTTCGTATAGCCAATACCATAGCAACCTTTTCTCAAATCAAAAAGTGAGATATGGCGAATATCAATTGCTTGGATTCAACACTGCTATATTTAGAACTAGAACACATTTTGTACTTTCTTGCATTCTTAAATGATTGATTGATTGATTAACTGATTAAGAATGTACGACCAAGCATTAAGCAGGATCCCTTGTAGTCAGCCGGGCCCACCGTACACCCGGTTTTACATAAACTTGGAGGTATTATGCAGTTAATTATTTAAATTAATGAGATCGACCAGGTTACAAACACCTTGGCGGCCAAATTTAATAAATATTTGTGGGGTAGTAAAAGGAAAGGTATGTCAATAATAATAGAATTGGTCCGGTTTCCCGGGAGCCAATATTCAAACTACTGTTAGAATAAGACAATCACAATTTTACTGAACTACTCAGTATTCTGTCATATCTTACCAGTAACTTCACTGTGCCACTATTTATCTGTAATCTGCAAAAGTCCCCTGAAAACAAAATCTATTAATGAACTGCTTGCTCTTAGCGTTAACTAATTTTTCATCTGCAAAAAAAAATTAAATTATCCATCCCTGCTCGAACCTATTAAACGAAACCTGTTTAGTTCTTGCGCAATAAACCATGGATCAAAGATCATGCCTCTCTTTAGATGGAAGTAACGACAAGAACCACTTTCATGCAACACCTCTACAAAGAAAACATCGCAACACCACAATGCCAACTCGGCACAGCGGAGGAGGCGAAGAAATGATTTAAGTGTGTATAGCTATATAGCCTAAAAGATCCTTATTCTGCCGGGAAAACCCACCTCAAGCAAATTTTGGCGGTCCGTAATGAACATGCTATGGTCTCCGGGTGCAGTTTGATGGGGACAGACTTCCTTTTGCAGCAATACAATGCTCCCCTCCATTGCTTCTCAATTTATAACCAATTTCCTAAAGATTTGGGCCTAAAAACTATTGACTTGCCAAAATCAATGTCCGAGGAATCTGGTTATCTCGTAAAAGCCTAAGTACCTTCGTTTTATTTTTAATCCTATATATGTAAAACGGATTTTCTAATAAGAGGTTTCATTTTGATATTAAAAAAAAACGAGTATTTTTTAAGAAAAATCAATGAATGTTTATTTCATTTTCAACGATATCAGCCATCTGGCCGCCACGGCTACGCTTGCAGCACCATATCCTTTTCTTGAATTTTTCATGACCAATTCACACATTTGTGGCTATATGTCCTCGAAAACTTCACGAATTACGTCTTTAAGGTCTAGAATCGATTGTGGAGCGTTGCCATAAACCTTATCTTCCACGTGGCCTCAAAGAAAAAACTCTAAAGGTGTTAAATCATACAATTTTGGTCGCCAATTGTAATCACCTTTTCGAGAAATAATACGGTCAGTAAACTTTTCTTGCAAAATTGCGATTGTTTCGTTGCTTGTGTGGCACGTAGCGCCATGCTAAAAATAAACATCCCCCACATCAATATCTTCCAATTCCGACCACAAAAAAGGAAGCGCAATCCATTCACCGTAACAGTTGCATCAGCCACATTTTCAAAGTGAATTTTAACAATTTCATTGCGTTGTTGAAGCGTGTACCATACCATTTTTTGTGATGCCATAGTTTTTACCTTTCAAAAGTCAAAAGATGACAGCTCCAAAATTGACGGCTACCCAAATAGCAGGCTATTCGAAATGTAATTTCTTATTATTGGGTAACCCTTTACTTAAAATTCTTAGATCACGATTGATATTTAACACCATAGAATTATAGTCAAAGCTACTATATACATACGCCATTTTATTAGCAAACGCAACTTGTTTACCATGGAACTTTTGTTTAAACACCGAATTAGTATAAGTCAAAAACAAAATCGGACCAAGCACCGATCCCTGAAGAACGCACTCACATTTAGAACCAAAGATTTAACTATATATAGATTTACTTTTTGTGAACGATTAACAATAAACGACCTAAACCAATCAAATATGAAACCCCGAAAATCTACATTCCATAATTTATCCAAACACAAAATCAAAAAAATTTCAAAAATTTTTGAGAATATTGATATTGGACGGTAAACTGATTAAAAAATGATCCTTCTTGAAAAGCAGAATCACCGTAGCGATCTTAAGCGATTTAGGAAAAATACCTTCAGTAATGCTGCGATTGAATAGGGTACTTAATATATCTACAATAAAACAGAGTCAAGGGAGTGTTTATCTTCTATAGAGGATTAATAATGCAGTATAATTCAATAGCAGAAATAGGGCGAAAAAAGAATCTGATGTTAAAAATTTTATCAAATATTACATAAGCATTCACACTGGGTAAGCACAATTGCTGAGATTCATACGATTTTTAGAAACCATATTAATAAAATAATTAATAATGCAATTAGCAATTTCTAATGAGTTTGAGAATTCATTATTGTGTTAATCCAATATTTTACTAATTTTGTTAGTAATAATATTTGGACTTAGCTTCAGTTATTTCTTTACTAATATTTTTGGATAATTCACACAATATTTTTTTAAGCTCAAACTGAGTATATTGCTATTTTATTTTTTGCTTAGCTTATTTTTCTCATTAAATCTGTAAAGAAGATTCATCCATGGTTTCAAAATACGAAAATTTTTTACGCGGTATGAGTAGCGCTTCGATTGACTAATATGCTTATTTTGCATCTATATTTAGATAGAAAAGGACCAAGCTCAGTCAAAAATGAATGAAACAACAGTCAATTTAATATTTACAAACTGGATATCAAGAACAAGAATATCAGCAGTTTAAACATACGGCATTACAAACTTTTACTTTCAAATTATTTGCCACATACACATCAGCCGCATGCACATCATGCACATATACAGCCGTACCATATATTTAAACAACCATTAAGTTCTCAGGTACATTATCTTCGTGTACCTTCTCCACTTTGTATATAAAAGACAGTTAAACCTTTATTCTTACTCTCTCCCCGTATGTGTTTGTGTTCTTTTTTGATAAACACTAATTAAAATTCACTTGCATGTGCCTATTTTAAAAATTTAGATTACATTTGCTTCAAGTTAAGAATTAATATTGAATTACGGGAATTGGCTTTAAACCATCATACCTGGCCTACAAGTCTTTTTTTTCGTCCTTTTAATTCAACAAATGTTCAAGTGGAACGGCTTTCACGGATTAAATTGCGAGGGGCAAACTCAACTTCAGCTTAATAAGAGTTAATCGTAAGAACTCTACTCCAGGTGATAACTTGCAGATGGATATCAAATATTCTTTAAAAATTGGTCATTTGAAAGTCCGCAATTTAACCAATCAGTTTGTTGAGACATCCGTTTTGTTACATGAGCATCGTTTTGATTTTTTTGCTTTGACTGAAACTATGCTTAATATAGTAAAATTACAAGCAAGTCACTTTCTATTAATAATTACAAATTTATTAGATTTGGTCGTATTTATAATACCAGGTGGGATGGTGTTGGTTTTTATTTTCGCTCGATTCTTAAGGTTAGAAAATGATATTTTTTAGTTCCAGAAAAGTGGAAGTTTTAGCTAGTAAACTATCAGGTTGATTGACTAAAATTCTCTCGCGGTAAAACCTCTCGCGGTAAGTATTCATAAAAAACGATTTACATTTGGATGCCACGTTTGCATACCTCGTAGGGTAAGGATTAATAATTGCTCCACTGCTCGTTGGTTAAATGCAGGTATTCTTAATTTAATGAAATGTAGAGATTCAGTTTATAAAAATTATAAAAAGTATGGACTAGATCTTGACTTGAAATATTTTAAATATTTGAGAAATAAAAGTACTAAGTGCATCAATCAAGCTGGACAGTATTTTTACTTTAAAAATGCTAAGGACTCAAAGAAGATATGGAACAATTTGAAGGGACTTGGAATTTCAAGCACGACTGGTGTTTCCGTCATTGGATTCTCTGCTGATGATATATTGAAAGGAATTTGTAAAATTGGTGATTCTTTGTGAGTTCTTCCATTAGATGACGGAATCAGATAAAGGTTTTAAAAGTCCCCCTGTATATGAATCCTATATATTTCATTGTGTCGATTAATTTATGGTAAAGCCATTTTTCAAATTAAATCAGAATCTATTGGATATGATATGATTAATTTCAAACTAATAGTCAAACTATTTATAGATGTTTTCTGCCACACATTGTATCGTAAACCAGTGTTTGACAAAATCCATTTTTCCGAATTTATGGAAGGTAGCTTCCACCATTCCTTTACCTAAAAAGATTAAATTCGTGGTTTTATTCTGGATTTATTGCATTTTTCAAAAGCTTTTGATAGTATTAATTATATACACAGGTGTTTGGTGACGATTTTTCATGCATTTTTGAAGTGCATTTTTGAAGTGACTGTAGGGACGTATTTTTCGTAAAACAGTTAATTCAATTGATTTGTAATGTTTAATCAGTTTTTAAAAATCTAATTTAGATTATAATTTTTATAATTTTATATTTTTAATGATGTAATAAATTAATTAATTTTAAATTTCAGACAAAAATTAATTCAATTTATTACAGCATACAGCATCTTAAGGAATTGGAGTTGGTGATAAGAAATGACAAAATACAGAAAACAGAATGCAGAGCAGTTCAATGAAATTGTGATTGTCTTATACTACAGTAGTTTAAATATTGCCTAACGCAGAATTGGACCAATTCTGTTATTACAGACATACCTTTCCTTTCCCTACATAACCAACATAGATAATTGTGCCGTAATGATCATGAGGTGCCTCAAACCGGGTCGTTTCTATCACGCATGGAAATATCTTTAAAGAAATATAAATATATCAAAATCCCTCCTATACCACCGTTTGCTAAATGTAAAAAGGCTGACAATAGGACCGGCATTAACCGGAACACTTGAGAAGCGATTGGTCTCACAATCTCAATCAATCAATCAATCAATCAATCTTAAGTTTACTTAATTTGATTTAAGATGATTTATAATGGTCATGAATTGAAACTGGGTTAAATTCATCAATCTTTCCCCACCTTAAAATTATAAATTTACCTTTCCGTATTGCACTTCCACATGAACTAAATTACACTATGTATACATTCAATCAAACCGTTCCCTTTAAACTAAACCAAACATAAAAATCTAATCTAAAATTATGTATTTTTTTTTTAATTATTCGTTAACGATAAATGTAAACATTTAGTTTACAGTTTCATGTTACTACCTATATTATACAAAACAAACAAATCAACAAAAGCTTTACTCACATGGAAAAACATATTTCAATACACTACACTCGCACCCAACTCGTTTGTAATTTTCTATAGCGACGATGAATAATAAATTCATAACAACAACAAAAATATTTAAACACACACACACACATAGAGAGTATACGATTTAACTTTTTCTTATATTATCCATGTACGTATAGTAATATTTAAAGCACAAAAAGCTTACAATTGAATAAATTTTATAAAAAAGCTCAAATATGGAAACATGTGATAATAAATTATATATTTTAGTTTTTTGTTACTAACAAAAAAAAGCTCCCTCAAAATACTCGAAAGTATATTTTTTTTTTGTATAAAGCTTTGTTTTGTTCTGGCCTGGTTGTGTGTTGGTTAAATATTTTTTCACTTTCGGAATGCTTCATAAATTCTATAACAGTGTGAAAAAGGGTTGAAAAGCAATTTTTTTTTGTTATTTCCAAAGCGAAAAAAAACAATTTAAAGCGAGGGTGGCGAGTTTATTGTTGGCTGTAAAATGTAATGAAATATTACACGATGGTGTTGAATATAGTACTTCATGGAATTTAATAAGAAATGCGTGAAAATGTTTTTTTTTTTTTCAAATATGGTGATGTTTATTAGTAAAACTCGTATGTGGGCTGCGCACGTTTTGAGGCTTCATTTTTTGTTCGGTGCCATTCAATTGATATTTATATTATTTTTAATGGATTTGGCCAATCAAATATATTCAAATGATCTGCTCTACATCGATTTTATTTAAAGTATCAAAGAATTTGAGATAAAACATTTTACTTGATTGCAAAATTTAAAAGTTCTATGCGTTACTCCAATTTTTGTTAGCTTTTTTTTTTTTTTGAATACTACTATGGATAGAAAATTAAGTAATTAGTGATTGTTTGTTATTTTGCAGATAAATAAGGTTAGATTAGGTTAAGGTTGCCATGCTAAAAGACGTGGCATAGACACAATTGGTCCGTAGTACCCTCTTACCATAACAAATATAATTCTCCACTCACCAAATTGGCGAAATTTGAGGGGTAATTACACAAAAGGCACAATTTGCCTATATACTATTTGTGATTTTATAAGCTTATTCCTTTAGGAGCAGTTTACACATGGCAAGCGGTAGTTCTGTGTATCGTGGCATAGCCCTTTTCCGAGCTACTTTGACGTGATCAAGCCTGACTTTAGAAATTCAATGACAGCCTGGTGTCCGTAAAAATACTTCTCTCTAGAGGGAATAACAGTCAGAAATTTAACTTCGAGGTATGATGTCGGGTGGTATATTCAATGGCTTTGGGGATAACCTTATTCATTAGAACACATGATCGTCCCTTATTACTACAGGTCGACAGAGAAATTGATCCAAACCTAATAGCTGTACACGCAGCCATTTGTTTTATTAAAATATCAAAAGGGACTAGATGAAGGAGAATCTCGAATGCCAACGTTGATGTTGTACTGAGTGCATCACTAATACTCAGGCAGACACTTCATCAGCAGCTTTTAGTTTGCTACTTTTTTCAAAACTGGTCACCAAAGTATTACTTCGTACAGTAGAATAGATCTAACTACAGAAGTGTATAGCCAATGTACGATGCAAGGGTTTAGATCCTATCCTTTCCCAATGGCATTCTTACAGGAGCATAACGCTATTGTTTCTTTCTTTACCCTTTACAATATATTAAGTTTCTTACTTAGTTTGCTGTCCACAATAAAACCCAGGAATTTCACTTTATCTGTAATATTCAAAACAACTCCGTTAAGAGTGGGTTGGTTGAAAAAAAAATCTTGTTTTTCCTATAAAAAAGAATCGATTCAGCTTTAAGTAGATTAATACTAAGATCCCACTTATTGGTCCATTTGCTAAAGATACCAAAAGCATTTTGCATAAGATCTCTGGGAGTGCTAAGATATTAGCCGAAGCCGCCAATAGCAAAATCATCTGCATTAGCGACCACTTTAAGGCCAGACCGCTCTAGGTTAGTTACAGGTCATTTATAAACCAGTTCCAAAGAAGATGATACACCACCCTGTGATGTACCTCTACTCACAAGTTTCCGGACGGATGCCCCACTAAGATAAACCCAAATTTTCCTACCTCAGAACATTTGATCAATCCAGCATCCAAGTGACCCATCCAGCTCCAAATCTGAAAATGCCTGCGAGATCGCCTTTAGTTTAACATTGTTACGGGCTTTTTTCATATCACAAAAGGTAACCAAAGAGAATTCATTAATTTCGAGCGAAATTTCAATAGGGCCTAGGAAGGAATGCAGTGCAGTTTCCACTGGTTTTCCCTTGCAGTATGCATGCTGAAATAGTGCTAACTTTACCGGCTCGATTTAGCCTCTCTAGTGTTCTCATGGAGTACAAAGATAAGTTAATGGGCCTATAAGGTCTTTAGGAGCGCAATGAGATCGTTTCCCCACATTATAGGTATAAAAATTACGTTTACTTTAGTTCATTTGTTTGGAACATGACATATATCCAGGCTATTTTTAAAAATCACATTAAGCCAGGAAACCATTAAGTCACTGCTTTGTTGTATTTCTGCAGGAATAATGCCATCCGGACCTGTTGACTTAAAACGTTTAAAATTGTTTACTGCAACAATATGTTTCTCCAGTTGAGAATTTTCCCAGCGAAACTGGTAGCTCTATTGGGTTTAGGCAGAACAGTCGGAGATTCAAAACATCCAGAAAATGAGTTTCTCGGAAAAATGAGTAAATCTTACGTGGCCTAGCTGCCTCAGAGGACTCTTATATGCTATCACAGAAAAGTCTTCAAGCTTTGTTGTTGGCACTTCTTAATTCGTATTTATATGACTTGTAGACTTCCTAAAAGGAGTCCTAGTCCAGACCAGCTTCCGTTCTCTTCGCAATTTGGAAGATATTCTTGCATTTCAACCGTGTTAATTGTAGCTCCGATATTACGTAACAGAGCATCCGTAATAAAGTTGCGCATATTATCAGGAAGAAGGATTTCCTTTCATGTAGTTAGTACGCTGAGATGAACAAGAGGTTCTGATTGCTGACCTCAATTGGCAAGCAAAAAAAATGTTTAGTTTGTTCTTTGCAACAATGCACGAACGAATTCTACCTTCAATTTGTTCAAACAGACATTTATAGTTACAGCTCTAAGTCCAAGAATCCGATCCTTATTGACCCATGGTTATTGAATCAAGACAACATCAATGTCATTATATGTCATAATTTGTCCATAGTTTGAGGCTTCTTTTTCAAAAGACACACATTCCCAGCCAAGGTTCCGTGATGCCCCTAACTTAGCAGCCCCATCCTTCTTATCAATTTTCAGTATAACAAAGCCAATACTACCATAGCTAATGAAGTCATCTGTCTTGGCCAGCAGGGCCAGATATTCACTGATAGTTATGATTATAGCTGACATGTAATTATTTTTAGCCTCCTCCACCCAGGCTATCTTCCAGTTGTTGGTCAGCAAATCAGGATGACTCATCCGAATCAGTTCCAAAATCGTCTTTGGATCGTTTGGCTTAGCTGAAATCAATGCCCAAGCCTTTGACCTATAAAGGATATTCTCAGGTGCAAGGACTTCTAGTTTAGCTATATGCCAAACTTCACTTCGGCTACTGATCGCCTTTTTTTATAGGTACAAAGACCTTTGGTTGGCACAAGCTATCAACTTGACATGGTTCCTGCACCAACCACCGGCCCGATTTGTAGGAGCAGTCCAGGGTTTTCCGCCATTATTTTCAAAACTTTTTCCATCTTTCTCCAATAAGCGCGAGTGACAAAGATTGGTCCCACTTTGAGATATTAGGCTTGATCGCCATTAAATATGTTTAACATGGAAGTCACCCCCACCAAAAAATGAATCTCCAATAGTTTTAAAGTAATTTACTCAGTTTGGATTGAATGCTTCGGTGAACAGTAAACTCAAGACATATTTCTTGACATGTTGCTTAGATATGCTTCTCACAATAATTAGTCTGTCTTTTGAAGATTGTGTTGCACTTGTTGCTCCACTCTTTGTCGTGGAGTAATTTGTTTACTAAAATTTTCGTATACTAAGAATCCTTCGTAGTTTGCGGTGCGGTTTTCTCCTAAATTGCTGCATTTTCTACTTATGTATAGAGTTTTTTCAGCTTGTAGTCGCTAGTACCGTGCAAATTGCCGGCAATTTGCAATAGTTTCACAATTCCTGATAGTTGGTACATTGGAGACTTGATTTTTTCAGTTTAATTTCAGATTTTTTCAGATTTTTTCATGTGGCCTCTCCATTACAACCCTTCTGTAAAACAAATATCTAATATTAAAAATTTCCTATTCCTCCGTGAAAATCTTCCATCTCTTTGGCACTCCTTGGTACTTTTTAAGTGTTAAAGAATTAATTTGTCTTTAAATTTGAGCAATGAAACACCCCCATTTGTTTCATGTATTAACGCTGCTACCAACTGGTTGAATTATGGCCCCTTTAGGTAAACTGGAAAACGTATTTTATATAATATATCATTTTCTGAGATATTTCTTGCTCTCCTAGAGTTATCTAAACAGTTTTTCAACGGAAATTGGAACGTTGTAAGTTGAGACTGCCCAAAAAAAATTTGGTTATTTGATCCCTGTCTAATTATTGTATACATTAATCTTAAAACCTGTAAAAAACGATTGATTTTAAGCATCAAATATTAAAAATGAGTTTTTAAACCTATCGAAAAACTAAAATGTTGTTTTTTCCATCATATCTTGTTATTTTCGCGAAAGCCGTGGTAAAAAGCATTGTTCTATTATAATTTGGCACACTTTTTACTTATACATTTTTAGATAAGAACAGTTGTACATTGTTTGGCACGCACTACCAATAATTGGCTTGTAAATAAATGTGTTTGACAATCGAACGATACCACTTGTAACATATCTTAGATAGCATCATAGCCATATGGTTTATATGACTATACAGATGTTGACCCACTTCAAAATTAATTAGAATACTAACTGAAATTTAATTATGTTCCTACTCAATTTATTTTTTTTATGGTTTTGGTTTCATCTTGCCCACTTTATAAATTTCATCAATAATGTTTCTTTTAAAGATAATCATCTTAATTTTCATTTATGTGTATTAGATCAAATTTATTTTCAATCATATATCTTTAGTCTAATAATAGTTTTGCTTTTATTGATTCTCTGTTTATTAAGAAAATTTTATATTTTTTTTTACGATTTCATCATAATACGTCGATAAGCTATTAAAGCAGGTAGTAAAAATATTCAACTGACGTGGTTCTGGTATCTTATGTGTGAGCGGTTCTAATAATTTAGAATTCTTTTAATAAAACAACTTTAAAAATCATGGGTGGAAATAAAAGCAATGGCCGCCATTAGAAGAGTGTGCTCCAGACAAGCAGACGCTGTTTGCTCCTAATAACTAATATAACATTTTTAAACATATAACGCATTGTAAAATGAAATACTAAGAAAAATCAATGGTGATATAGAACTGCTTAAAATTTAAAATAAAGAAGTCGCCAAAAGGTATTATCGACAATTATTATATCTCGTTCCTCAAACCAGAGGAATTCCTGTGCTTTTCAAATAAATTCCAGTTGGTCACTTGATGCTAATATAAATTGTGTGACTTGTTGCATTAGTAACTAAATTTAGTAGAAGAACATTCCACTTTGAAATTTATGATAAATTTCTGAATACTTCACCATTACTTTGTTTACATTTACTTTAAGAAGCACAAACTAGAGCGAGCTTCACTTTGGCTTCCTAAAGTCTAGTTTGTGGATACAATGCCTTTAATTGCATGTCACCTGCCTTTAATTTTGGAAGTTTGCAGCTACCCTTACTGCTTTGTTGCAATCCAGTAATTTATAGTTATTTGACCAATGCTTCCAGAAAACATGACCCATCTTTTTGAGTAACCGATTTTAAGGGGTCTAATAAGTGAACCGCAGCTTAAAAACTGGCCTGAGGTCTAGCATATTTAGATCGAAAAAATTAATTTAGTAAATGTTTACTCCATCGCATTATCATATGTTTCTACAAAATACTGTGACATTACAAAATAATATTTCTCAGTCACACTTTACAGCTGGTTTAGTGGGGTCAGAAAATTAATTTGTTCTAGATCTATTTAATATTACATCACTAAACATTGATTGTCCTCATTGTAAAGCTGTAAGTTGTAACAGTGAAACCCGTAAATGTTTGCAAAATGGAAAAGTTTACCAATCATATATCAGACAACTTTTTTTTACAAGTGAAAGGTCTTTTTACGCAAAACGACGTTAATAGCAAAAACTTTAGAGAATACATTCGCCATTTCAATAACGCAAATTCTTTGTTTCTGTGGGTGCCAAATCTGTTGAAATTTTTGGGAATGGGCCGTATTGCTTCAAGAGAAATTGAGAGCTCAAGCTCACGGTGAGACAATGCGTGAAATTGAAATTAAGCTTACTTTACAATCCACCGTTTTTGTAATGGATCGTGATGGATGTCTTGAAGGCTCTTCGGATTTTGCAGTCTCACCAATTACACTGGAGAACCGAAGTTGCAGAAATTGAGTTTTTTGTCGAAACATGTCGATTTAACTGCCTTTCCATTGTTTTTCCTCTGTGGGGATTTTGAATTTTTATTAAGTATAATCCATGTTCCAGCAAGAGCAACCGAGGTTAGAAATAAAGTGACACATACCTTGAATATTATGCATATCGAATAGCAATACGCAGAGATCAGTTGTACTTAATACATGTTTATTGTATGTATGAGGCTAACAAAACTAATTACATCTTGCGTCGTAGCACCGTGGTCCACGCTTTATAGCAAATTTGTACCAAAGCAATATGGCTATTGTGAGAACATTTGGTGGTCCTGACTTATTTTTAACTTGTACCTGTAATCTAAACAAATTATTAAAACAAATGATTTACGATCCTTTGTGAAACACAAATTAAAAAGCTATTTTCCTAATCAATGACCATTATGTCAATAATTTTCTAAAATTATTCTATACTATTATACAGATGCCTGTATTGAAAGTTATCCGATTTTCAAAATAAGGAACAATTCTAAAGGTAATCATGTTACTAGAAACAAAATACCAGTTGATAATAGTTCAATGCTCATAATAACGTAGTGCTTTGTTTCACTGTGAAAGCAATAAAATATCTTCACAAATATAGGACAAAACGGACTAACTGTGCACGAATTGGTTTGCAACATGAAGATACTGACACCTACAGCATATCTTAATTGCTGGTAGGTCAGTTCTTTAAAAGCTTGCTGGAAACTGCAAGAATTGCCAATTTATAAACGCTCTCACACAATATTTTAGTTGTCTATAAACAAAGAAAGTGGCCTGGCTATATATTTTCAAGATAATTGTGAGGATGAAGCTCTGCGTCGAGCAACTGTCACAAGCATACATCACACGCCATTTTTAAATGGCTACTTTTACCAAGATATACCAATTTATTTGAAATTTGAGAAGAACGAATGGGTAAACGGGCCTTAAATTTAAGTTTTAAGAAGAAATCACCGTAAAAGGTAATGAAACCGCACGTCTTTTAAACAACTCTTAAGATTTATCGGCCATGCGTATTAGAGCTACCATATGAAGCTGCAAAAGGAAGAGGTTTGGTGAACGATTCCCGTGACTGGTACAATTGTATGGCTCAAGCTGCAACAGAAAATATACCATGTGCCTCAAGGTCGTTGTTTGTAGCAATTATTATTTACAATCATTCTGCTGATCCTTTACAACTGTGGAACGACTTTAAGCTCGACATGTCTGAACATTTTGTTCATCTAATATACGATCAAGAAATTTCTTTGGAAAGGTGCTTAACTGAAATTCAACATCAACTGAAAAAAAAAGGGACTGAATTGTTGTAAAATTGATCTGCTATTTTTTGACCTGTGGCTAGTATTGGCGCATTTTAAATTATATAAAGTTGTTATGAGAAGTTGTCAAATATTAGAGTTGTGTTTCTGATTTAACGTGATATTTTAATGACTTATAAACTGTTTCTAAGACTCCTCCGAAGTGTGATGAAGAAATTTATTAAAATGCCATTAGACTTCGATTAGGCGTAATAGGCATTAGAGTTCAATAGTTGATTGATGTTTGGCCTTCCGTTTTTTAATACAACTCCTGTTTTGACTACTAAAAAACTGGTTTCATTTACACTGTAACTCTGTGGACATAGGCTTCTTTGAGAAATGAACTTCTAAGGGATATACAACAAAGCTGTATCACATCTATGATAACAGTTTTTAATAAACATTTATAATTATTGCTGGTGTTGCAATTATCACTATTTTTGGCCTATTTTTTTCTAGCCAATTTAGGCAACTGTAAACTGTTGCTTTTTGTTGCATTTCGAATCAATATCTCTTGTTGCACAATCTGCTCTCATTTGATTGATTTGTAGTCTAAGTCACGGTAGCAAAAGTTAATTTTTAATCGGTTTAAGTTTTGTTTTCCTAAGTTTGCAGATTTAAAGTAAATGACAGAAGAAAAGCCACTTTGTTTAATTATTCTTCTTAAAGTGGATTGAACGTGGGATGGATATTTCTTCTAGAAGACTAAAAGAATTTCTAAATTACTAGTTATTTTTTACATGTGTGGTGGAAGTCCTTCGTTCAAAGAGGGGCTTGCTAACCCATAGTTCTAGCAAAAATTGCTTAGCTGTACTGGGCCTTTTGCGCTATTCAGTTCAAAAGGTTATTAATTATCTATTATTACGAACAACATTATTATACTAGTATGAGCTCCTCCAGCGACAACCCACCTATGCAAACAAATACATGAATAAATAGAACTTGTATTTTAATAAAAAAAGTTCTTAAAATGGTTGAAGTCACAAAGTTCCAGTTTAATAAATAATCCAGTTTAATTCGCGCAGTGGTTAAAGCTGTGGTATTTGGGACGGGAGGTACCAGGTTTGAGTCCCAACGGGGGAGGGTTGCAAAAGAGATTTTTCATCACCTCATTACGATCGTTGATGACGAAGAACACAACTATGACCCCTGTTGGAGTGCAGAATCCATGGGTCGAACCGTCGACCATGTCAGTACAGGCTGACTGGAACAATGTTCTGTGCAAATGGATTTAAAATCGAACCTGTGCGTCCTCGATTTGGCTGGTGACGGCGTAAGGTAAGACGTTAAAAATTAACCGCGAAAGAGGTGCGAGAGCTTCGGCCCCAGAAAAATATTGCACACAAAAAGAAACATTTCCAATACTAAATGAGCCCAGATGAGATGACTTTTTTTACCGAGACATGTTTCAAGTGTTTGTTTCAGCATTAAATTAAATAGACGGCTTAGACGTATTATTTTTTTCAATGCCCTGATCACTTCCTGGTTCAGTGTAACATCGGTTTTTCGTCTGCTATGTGTTACATCTACATTGTCGATCGAACTTTTGAAGAATTGTAGAACAACGTTTAAAATGTTTTAGCTAATATTTTGCGTTTTTCAGTGATATCCAAAAACCAGTTATAATGAGCCTTTTAATTAAGTTTTATCTTGTTTTTTTTTATTGATAATGAGGTACATTTAGTTTTTCTTTGGAAGTTCTCTTGACGGGATAATTAAAGTGCTAGAAAAAAAATCAATGGTAAATGATCATAATATGAGCTTTTTGAAAGAAAAAGTGGCTGTTTCTTCTAAAAAATTTAAGAATCAAATAGCTTCCAGCTACCTTTGCTTGATCTAGCACAGTTCGTGTAATAGTGATGACATTTGAAAATACCACATGACTGGATAAAAATTAGAGTATGTATACTTAAAATTTCGTATCGTGTGATACTTAAAATTTCCGAGAGATACGACTCGAGCAGGAGACAGTAGTTTTGCGGCACTATTTTACTTATCTTTTAGATGAAGCCCTGATGTCATATTCTATTGAATGCCTGTGATCTGTCTAGAAATATTTTAAGGCAATATTTGTTCTCTTCAAAAGCTTGTTCAATATCTTTGCAGTCACGCGATGAACTAATTCAATGGTGGAGTTTTTGTTCCCGAATCCAAACTGGAAATTAGGTATAATGATAATTGATCATTGGTATAATGATCGTTTTAGTCGTTTTAACTATTTTTCAAACAACTTTGAGATAGTAGGTAACAAAAAGTTGGCTCCCAGGGTTTATCTGGTTTAGTTATCATTAACATTTGTAAACAAGCATTATATATTTATATATATATATATATATATATATATATATATATATATATATATATATATATATATATATATATATATATATATATATATATATATATATATATATATATATATATATATATATATATATATATATAAGTAAACATAATAACTGCTCTCATTGAAAACTCCTGAAACAGCCTTGGGCAAATTTCGCCAATTCAAGTGGACTTTTTGGGATTCAGATTCGTATCTATTTCTTGTGCGACTCCTAGTATGATCACACTTCTAATATGGAGATCTATAGACTGGTTTGGGTTCAATCCTAGGTTAATATCGTTAAGTTGAAATAATGATACCCAATGTGATGCAAACAGTTCCTTTTTCATCATTACGTCTCACCCATTCTCCATTTGTGTTACTTATAGGTGACACTTAGATTATTGGTCTCTTTTTTCTTTTAGTAGCTTTCGAAAAAGTAGTTTTTGTCTGCTTCAGGACCCAGACCTTTCAGATAATTTTCAGTACAGGTCTCTTTCTGCTATTTTCATTCTCTTTCGTCGATAATATTTCTGGTTCTATGCCATATTCGTCTTTTTTTTACGCCTTTCTTTGATCAGTTCACGAAGCGCCAGTGGGTAATTGATCTCTTGAATACTTTTCTCCCTTAATACGGGTGTGGCCTCTTTGACTGCTTCGCACAAAGAGTTAATAAAATATCCAGCTTGTATTTCGAGTTCTTGCTTAGTTTTGAGACAAACTTTTAACTCAATCAGGTCGTCCAAATTCTCTCTAAATAATTCCCAATCCATAAATATATTAGTGAGATTAAGTTTCATTTTCTTTTTAATGACTACAGTACTTAGAGTCATTAAGACCAGTGTGTGGTTAGAAGTAAGGTTTTCAATACTTTCAACTTCAATGTGATTTGAAGCTATTCCTTTCGAGATATAAAAATCAATTAAACTAGGAACTTTGTTGGAGTCTGTAGTCCAACGGGTTGGCTTACGCGATGAATCTAGGCTGTCTCAACCTGACATTTCAATTGGGCTTAGGAATTCTTTTCCTTTTGCTGGTGTTATGAGTCGCGATCAACATGATGTGAGTTCCTCTTGTTGGGAATGTAAAATATTTGGATTAATTAAGATTGGTGTGCCTCTTCAAGCACGGCTACTGTGATGCAATGTCCAATAGGCTTTGAATCCCTTAATTGTAATAAAGTTTTTCTCTGTAAAATATGTCTCTGATATTAAAGCTACGTCTATATTGCTGATTCTTACACAATCATCTAGTTCTTGGGCTGTTGCAATAAGCTCGTAAGCATTTCAGGCTATTAAACGTAGGAACGCAACATTCATTCTCTTTTTATTTTGTAGCGTTTTGTTGGTAGTTTGTGACCATCTTCATTATATTACTAATGGTTGGCTCATTAATCACTGGTTTCTGCAACCTTTTTCGGAGGTTCAATAGACACATTGCAATATAGCCAACTCTTAATTCCGTATATGTCTTTATTTTTTTCTCTTTGCAACTGGTCAACGTATAACTAAGAAGTGTCTAATGTATTTCGCATTATTAACTGTTGACTTTTTATGTACGTTGATAATGTTGGTTACTTTATGACCATGATCTAATACCTAGATTTAACTTAGGTTATAAAATGATATAGAAAGGTTTGTGTTAACCTAATTAGTTAATATTCCAATTAATTTTAAATAAAAAGATTATTAACTCTTTTAATAATTTTTGAAATTGGTCTAATACGCCAGGTAACCATACCTCAACTGTATGGTTAAATTAATCATGGTTTGAAAAGAACACTGAAGTAACCAAAAAGTTGACAATACCCATGGTTAATTTCTAACATAGATTAATAATTGTAACTTGGGTATATATATATATATATATATATATATATATATATATATAGATATATATATATATATATATATATATATATATATATATATATATACATACATTTGTGAAATTTTGCTTTTAAAATTAGATCGTGCTTTTTCCTAAACAATACAATTTTCCTTTTTGCTAAACTTGCTCTGCGACACGACACAACAACAATAATCTTGTATACATTATTACGATAGTACAAACACACAGACAAACACACACAAAATGCTATAAATTATTATAAAAAAAACCTTGAGGGTTTCACAAAATCGATTTTTCGCATGACTTACAAATTTTTTTGTCGTTGTTTTTCCACCCATCTGTGTAAAGTAAAACACGTTCTTTTTTTAACTATGTACGTATATTTATGTTCCCTTTACCCTTGCTTCTTCATACATGTAATAAATAACTCAATTGTGAATTTGGTAAAAAAACAATTTACAAAGTTACAATTGAAACACGAACAATCGATAGTTTAATAGTTAAATTGCAAACCCATCCACATAAACAAGAAAAAATAAATGTTGTGAACACAAAGTTTAGGGGGAGCTACATTGTAGAACAAGGCAAAGTTTTAGTGAAAAAGTTATTTCGATTCAAGAATATTTATAGTACATTTACGGTTCGTTCTGATTATTAAGTTACTCTAGCAAACAATTTGGAAAATAAATGATTTGGAATCTAGAATTTTTGGTTTTTACAAGTCAAAGTTTTTAAATTAGCCTTTGCACAATCGATTAAATTCCAAATTCAAAGTGATAGGTGTTTCGAAAATAGTTAATATCACTTGATTCATTTCTTACTTGTTAAAATAACCGAGCAACTGTGGTAATGGTTAAACCTGCATTGTTTGAGTCGGGAGGTAGCGGTTAAAAAAGGGTTAGGAGAGCTTCGGCCCCAGAACGGATGGCATGGAAATATAATGACTGTTATATAATGACAATTAGTCAGATTTTGTAAGAAAGTTTTCTTAGACAATTAAATAAGTGATTGAAAATAATGCCTCGTAATTCAAGATTGCATTTGTAAATCTAAAATTTGGCTCGAATTTGGCTCAATATTAGTTTAGCCAATATTTTAGCCAAATCCTCTATTAAGGTATTGCAGTCCTTAATTTCAAGAATTTCACTGTATTTTGATAATGTTGCTAATCCTACTAATATTTGTTTTGACAAAGAAATTCTTAGATTGATTTTAATGATTTTTAATATCGAAAATCTCCCTTCTCCGGAAGTTACTATTACAGGTATCGTTATTAAAATTTATAGAGCTTTTATACTATTATATAGGTAAAAATTGATTCTAAATTTTTTGTATAAATATGAAATTAAAAGTGTTAATTGGTGGCAATTTCGGAAAATTATGTTAACCAACTTATGCCATATTTGGTCTATTCGCACAGTAACAGTTTCCTCTAAAGCTTCATATATATATCAAATAAATTCCTAATTAACATTTACAACGCATCTATAACTTAACGAACATTATCAATTTATTCCATATTTATTTCATGAATTATTAGCGTCTTAGATAATATAAAGTTTTTACTAAACTATTTTAGTTTTGACTATATAAAGAACTTCTATTACTCGGGAGGTCCAAATTACGATTAATTAACAGTTGTAAGGTTAACATAGTAATCGTGTATAGCACCAAAAATGTTTACAAAATTGTAACAGAAGTTCACGACCGGTATCAGTGTAATATTAATATACTTAAACTTTTTTCTGTTTGGACCCAAAAACCAAGAACTATTCAAAAACGGACTTTACGAAAACAATTAAAGAAAATTCATAATTTAAACCGTAGTTAAATCAAACGATATGTATTTCACTAGTGGTTTGTTTAAACCATTCAATTTGTTTTCGTTAAGTTAATTTGACGAAACTTTTTAAGTTTAACGAACCAATATTTATTTTGTTTTAATTATAACTGTATTCACAATTTTACCAGTAAACCGTAATTAAATGTTACTCAAATAACTTAACGAATATTTAACTAAACATTATTATAATGCATCATACAAGTTTTTGAAAGTAAATTAACGAATTAGGAATCCGAATCACTTTTTACATTTTAAATATAATTAGTTATGAAGGTGTGGAAAATAACCGTTTATTAGCCAAATGTTATTAGAGCTGGTAAAGTTTCCATAATTTATACAAACTATAAAGTGTTTGTAGACCTAGTCTATAGATCCAGACTTTTATTTAGTTTTAGTGTGATTCAATGGTTCCAATCACTTGATAGACTCTCATCTTTCTCATTTGTAAGCAACTTTAACTTATAAAAGTTACTTTATCCCAGTATGGCTAAAAAAGAGTAAGAAATTGAAGTTGAAAGAAAAAGTAGGACAGCATTATTAAAGAAATAGAAAAGAAAAGTAGCGAAAAGTGCTTAGTGTATTACAATGCTCATCTACATGAGAGTAAGTAAATAACTGCAAACAGTTCTCTAAGAAGCTATAAAGAATTTTCAAAAAGCTTAACTTGATATTGGGTAGGTTCGATGATTATAAATTATTGCAAAGTACAGCTGCATGTATATGGAAAAAGTAGCGATGAAAACTTAAAAAGATAATCGTGTGTTAATTGAGACCATGGTAAAAAAAAAACAGAACAAGGTCAAAGCTTCTCAAATAATTATAGATTAAGTTCTCACGTTAAAGGTCTCTAATTCTTCATTGGAATGTTATAGAACGAGCAGCGGGATCAAAGAAAAAATTTAAAAATTTTTAGAAGAGGTTGTTTGCACAAGAGTGTGGGTAAACGCTAACCAAGAAACTAAAATATCATAAAAAAACAATGGCACAGTTGAAATAGGAACAAACAATCAACCGTTTACTGCTCATTCTCAAGCATTGAAATTTGAGTAACAAAAACTTTTTCCTGGAGTATTCTAATCTGAAAATAAGGTTTTGCGATCCATCACACAGAACCCCAGACACGATAACCGAGAACATTCAGGTTTTTCTCGAAATCATCCATTCAACGTATTGGTGCTGCCTCCAAGACCTATTTTGTGGTTCGATTTGGTGAACGAAGAAAGTTTCCGAGCCATCTTAACCTTGATGATTTTATATATCCGATGATGTCGACTTTATCGAAATCATTTCTTATCCTGTGATTCATTCGCATTCTATACATGAGTTCCTCTTTGATGTGATCAAAAATAATTCGAATAATCTTACGTTCCGTTACAGCAAGTTTTTTGTCGTTTTGTGCCGTCAATGTCTAAGACTCACAACGAAAGGTTATCATTGGTATTAAAACATGCCAACAGAAACAGAGTTTTGCTCGGTGGTAAATGATCCCAGATATTTTACCTCATTCACCCTCTCATATTGTGTTTCTCCTAAAAGGAAGCCTCCGCGAGTCTGCCTTCTCGCAGTGACCATATATTTGGTCGTCACTTTGTTGATTTGAGCGGATATTTCCAAGGGGAGGAGGTCTTTTTTCAGTGAGGTGATGTTGTGACCCAAAATGCAAATGTCGTCAGCGTATGCCAAGAGCTGGGTTGATTGGTAATATAGACTATCGAATATAGACTTAATTATGTCGTACCTCTACTGTAAGTCTACGAAAAGACTATGTACAGGGATGTCCTTTTCGTAGCACTTCTCTAGGTCCTCAGAGTGAAAGCTTTTTTGTAGCACTTCTCTAGGTCTCCAGAGTGAAAGTTTGGTCAGTCGTTGATCTGTTTGGATGAAACCTGCATCCAAGATCATCTAAGATCCTCTTGCAAAAACCTTGTAGCCTGTGTTCACAAAGGTTACCATAGTAGTTGTTGCAGTTCAACTGAACTGAACAAACATGCGGTGGTATATATAATTGCCGCCCTATTTAAGCATTTCGTTTCAGATACCGATCTCACCGAGTGGCTTGTAATTTTTAATCCACGCATGGGGGAGTCATCTCGATGGTAATATCAGATTGACGCAAGATAGGTTGTTGCTCAGTATGTGGTTGTCTGTCGATTTAGAAAAGAGAAATAAAATTTCCACACTTCTAGGACAGTTTTAGTGTCCATTTGTAACTCGCCTGTTTAATTGCGAATAGCACTGCTACGTGGATTGAATTATGTAGCTATTTACCTTATGTATAGATATCTATACTAAAGTAAAGGCCTGATTTTTGGATGTTATGTGTATGTTGTTCATGCCAATACCTTTTCTTTTGAGTACATAGCCGAAACGAGGCTTTTTAGCATTGTCAATTTTTAATTTGAGCATTGAAGTCGCTTTACTTGATTTTAACACCATGTTGCGCGATATTTTGCTCAATACAGTTTCGAGTTGGTCACAAAAACTATCCTTGATTTGATTTAGTTTCTCCTCTGTGGGAGCATGAACGTTCACAAACGTAATATTAAAGTGTCGTCAATGAAACCTGAGTGTGTGGAATTCCTAAAGTTGACAGGTTTGAAATCAGTCAGGAATGAATGACATCGGTGGTCAATCAGGCTTTTGTTGAAGTTTCGTTACAATGAGATTTTACAGGTGGCCACCACAAAGAGGTAGTATGAGCCACTAAAATGCAAAATAGTTTTGGACCTAAGTCAATTGCCAATCGTAGCCACTATCGCACCCTTGTTAAAAATATGTGTAGTATTTTTCGCACTTAGAATTTCCCGGATTTTTTTAATATTCAACTTCCTGTATATAAAAATTGTCAAATACAGAAAAATTTATAGAGGTTCAGTCGGGAGAAATTCATTCTGGTCAGGTGAATAGTAAAACAAATAGTTTCTCTGAGGTTCTTTGCATTAGTTTTAAAACTGTGATATTCGGAGCGAATACTTATTTCGATTAGTATATGTCGAAGCGAAATTATGCCCGATTAATAAAAAGTGGCAGCTTTGGCTCTTTTTTTTAAAGGAGAGTAACTCAAAATACGCGAACTATCATGGAACATAGTTTTAGATTATACGGCCTAGGAAATCTCACCTAGCCAATCCTAAACAGATAGTATAGCAATATTTGATAGAAAAGACTGGTTTAGAAGCGCAGAATTCACTGTTCTCGATGATGGTGTCAGATTCTTGATTCTATATGGGCCATAAATTACTAGAAATAAATGCCGTAATAACTAATAATAAAACAAGATATAATTATTTTTGAAAATAGAAGTAGCATCGACCTTCCTTGTTTTACCAATAAAAATCGTATTGAGTTAAAACAATTAGCTTTATAATCCTTTTCGGCACAAAACCATTAAACAAATTATATATTTTGTATATGCGGTTGGTTAGTTCGGTTCTGATTTGTAAAAGTCAAATAAATACCGCCAACCCTTGAAAATCTAGATTACCAAATTAATTTATTCCAACTTTCCCTTTTTGTTGACATTTTCATGCATTAAATATAAATAAACATAAAATAATGTCTTAATATATTTTATGGTTTTTTGTAAAGCATAAGAAAAGTTTAATCTTGTATAAGAAAGTAGGGAAAATCTAAACAATATACAACCACAAAACAGCTGGTACCGCTTATATGAAATGAAAACTAATCTTGAAATTATTTTAAAAAAAAAATTTTGAAGATTTCACATTTTCCTTGCTCTCCACCATATATTTCTCTAGCTTAATATTTTAAAGCACATAAAGTTACTGTGCTTGTGAATAATAATTCATACCAAAAAAGGACACCAACATAAAAGTAAAAAAAAAAAGTTATAAATAATGAATTCTCTAGTCGTACACATATTTTATTCTGCTCCACTTCGACAAAACGAAGTGAAAAAAGAAATATTACAGACAACAACTTCAATAAATTTTCATTTTACGGTTATAAATGAATGGAAAAATAAAATGTCGTCTTCTTTGGTGTATAAAGAAACGTTTGATCCATGACAAATACAAAACCGCATGTAAAAAATAAGAATTTAAGACGAAAATTTAAATAAACAAAAAAAAAAAACGGAAATCACTTGATTTAGATTCATGCTAAGATGATTTATCATCATTTTTCAGTATTTTTCATTTGGCTGCTTGTTACCATAGATATGTTTATGCAGTATACATATACATAAATTTCAATTTCACCAAAATTTGTGTAACAAAAAGAGAAACAATTTATTTTTTAATCTTGCACCGCTAATACTCCACGATTTAGGTATAATAAAATTAAATTGGTGGATTAGGCTTACTTCTTTCTCTGCAGATATTTCTAGAATTTTAAGCTGGCATTTTATTCCTAGACAACAATTTTACAAAAATCGATGAACAAATGAATGTACTGTATGATTTGTATTATATTTAGCGTAATGTGTATGTGTGTGCTTATGAGATGCGATTACTGAAATAAAGCTACAATTAATATCTATAGTTACAGTAATAGTTCAAAAGTAATATTTCGTTGATTGATTAGAATAATCGATAATTAGTATTTTTTTGTGGCAAAGAAATGATAGGTTAGTTAGTAATGGCAGAATTGGTCTAACTATTGAGCACGAGACAATCACAATTTTACTAAACTGTTCAGCATTTTGCTCTTATCAGCAACTTCAGAGTGCCACCACTAATCTGTAATTTATTGAGATTCCTTAAAAATAAAATCTAATAATGAACTAGTTTTTCAAAGCTGTAGTCTGTAACATATGGCATTAGCTTTTACCTGTAAACTAAAAATTTATTATTTTAACTATATATGCTGCTAACATTTATTTAGTATACTATTGTTAATTTTAATATAAAACAATAAAAAAATTAATAATACCAATCTAATTTATATACAGGGTGTCCGCCGGGACGGTATACTACTTTGTTTGTTTATAATTTTTGATTAAATGAAAGAGAATGGATCTTATATTGATAAATGTTTTATTGAATGTTGGCAATTATGTATGGAATACAATATCAGATTAATGTCCGCCTCTGTTAGCCTCACAAATGCGAGCCCTTTGGAGCACATTTTCCATTATATTCTCACACATTTCACGCAGTATTTCCTTAATTTCATCAAGAATATTTTGTTTGAGTTGCTCAAGCATTTCTGGTTTGTTTGCATAAGCCTTGTTTTTTAGATATCCCCACAAAAAGAAATCCGGAGCAGTCAAATCAGGCGACCGTGGAGGCCAGTCAACATCACCATTTTTTTAAATAACTTGTTGTGGAAAGAGGTCTCGCAGTAATTCCATTGTAATCCTGGCTGTATGCGATGTGGCACCGTCTTGTTGATACCACATGTTAATCAAGCTCAAAGCATGCAGTTGTGGCGTTAAAAAGTTTTCAATCATATCACGATATCGCTCCCCATTCACAGTTACCGTTACGCCGTTTTAATTTTCAAAGAAGTAAGGTCCAATGATTCCTCCTGACCAAATTTCACACCAGACTGTCACTTTTAATGAATATGAAGGTGACTGATGAATAATTTGAGGGTTTTCCATTGCCCAGAACCCACTCTTCTGTTTATTCACATATCTATTTAAATGAAAATGTGCCTCGTCACTCATTATGATTTTTTCATGAAAATTGGGGTTGTCATGGGTGAGCTGTAACATCCTATTGGCATATGTACGGCGGCATAAATGGTGTTGTGGAAGAAGCTCTTGTGTCAACTGAATCTTAAATGGAAACAAATGGAAATCCTTGTGCCAAATTGTGGCCAAACTTATTCTTTGAAGACCAAGCTCCTGAGCACGGCGTCGAATTGAGGTTGATGGATTGTTTTGAACACTTTCTTGAGCACAAGTAATATTTTCAGCCGATCTTGCAGTACGTTGTGGCCCATGCTTGGGCCTATCACTTACAGACCCTCTTTCTTCGAGATCATTCACTACACGATAAATAGTGCGTTTTGTTGGTACGTTGTTTCTCCCAAAAATTTCACGTAACTTTTTCATCGTCACAGTAATCGATGATTGATTTTGATAAAATGTTTTAACGATTAAAACACGTTGGTTTATCGAATATTTTTCCATAATAAATTTGCCACGTGTCTACTTCACGACTGCCAAATATGAACTGTCAATACTAACGTTTACCAAAATGGCGGCATAACAAAGTAGTATACCTTCCCGGCGGACACCCTGTACACTTTATTTGAAACAAAACTTCAAAGTTAAAACAAATTAGATTTAAAAAAATTGATTAAACTTTACAAATCCATTGAGTTAAACGTTTAATGACCAATACGTCATGTAATCGCCAAAAATCTAATTTATATACATTTTATCTGACACAAAACTTTAAAATTATAACAAATTAGATTTAAAAAAAATGATTAAACAAATCAATAACAAAACATTACAAATCAATTGAACTAACCATTTTATGGCCAATACGTCATGTTATTTGACACAAAACAATAAAATTGAGTAATGATACGGTACGGCCAGGACATGGCCAGCAAAAATTCGTATACAGTTATTATTTCTATAATACATAAATCTCTTGAAATTCTAATCCCCCAAATCAAATTTATTTCCTTAAATACATCTAAATTCACCTGCAGCGATACAATAATTTTATAAAACAATTCCAATTAGTCTTTATCTAATTTTTAATAATAGTGTATTAGAATTATTTAAATTCCATAATTGTTTGAATATTATATTTGTAATAGAAACCTGTTGATATATGTAAAATATTTTCTATTTCTATTTATTGCTGTGATATGGTCAAACATAATACAAAAAAGAGTATATCATTTAACTTGACACAACCTAATACATTGTGAAATGCGAGTATTAGTAATAAATATTTTGTTGGACCTTCCATCATTTGTTTAAGTTTGGCGATATTGATTAATACAATATTTGTTTGATTGTTAAATGTAAAGTGAGCAAAATGTGAGCACATAAATAATAATGGTCTTCCTAAAGAGATCCTCGATCTAGAAAGTATACCTTTTAACATTTTAATAGTAACCTTCAAGGTCATTTAGAGGTCATTTTTGTTTAACCTAATATATTATAGGTTTCTCCTTGTAGAGTCTGATTTGGTAATAAATCAATTTAAGCATGAAAAAGCGATACATGCATTTTCGGATCATAATAAATCATCCACCTTCCACTCAATATAATCAACATAACAATATATAGGAAGCAATATTTATATACCCGTACCTAGTAATCATATAAAGTCGCATGTTTTCAAATCATTTTGATTATAAATTCATTATGTAGTAAAAAATGTAATGTAAAAATGTAGATCAATCGCGCGCACACAATCATTTTGTAAATATAGAAATTGGTTTAGGACATTAAAACGTAATCAGTTTGTTATTTAATGATGGCAGCCTTTAATTTTTGTTAGGTTTGTATAAGTCGTCGAACTAAATGCTTTAAGCTATTATTAAATGTGTAATTTGAAGTTTTTGTATGTTAATGAAACTTTCATGACATTTATAATATAATCATCAAGGTAAATAATAACCCATAATCAATATCGTCGCGTTGATTGTTTACAGCCCTGGAAATAATTATGCATATACATAGTTTGAAATATATAATAGCCATTTTGAGATTTTAAGAATTTTCACGATTTAAAAGTTTCAACTTGAAAGCTCTTTAAAGCTGTTACTATTTAAAATTTCTTCAAATGACACCAAATTTATAGCTGACAACCTAACATAGAGAAACCCATATGAATCTGGAGAAATAAATGGAAAAACGAGCATTTTCGAGCCATTGTTTCGAATAACATATCTATTATGCACAGATTAGTAATTATGTGATAGTTTTCTTATTTTTTTTTATCTGATTTAAAACATGAATAAATAATGGAGATGTTCCATGGACTTGGAAAAATCGTCCTCAGAAGACTTTTAATAAATATGAATTTAAAGAGAGGTGCCAAACTTTCAGCATATCATTTGAACAAGATAGTTAGAACGCTTTCTTACTGGTCTCTTTTATTAATTTTCCCAAGTGGTTTAAACACTCGTAAATATACTTTCATAATTTTAAACTGTTGAACTTATTGCAATTGGGGATATAATAGCGCAAAATTGAAAAACGCTCAAAAACTGACCAAACAAGGTAAACAGAGCAAAAATAACAAAAGGAGAGTTATCATTATTTCTGATACATCATTTTTGGAGAAAACCTTTCATTTATTATTGGCATAAAGTTCTTAATAACCTTAAAGTTTGATGTCAATCTTCAACTTGAAGTGGGTAGTTGTATAACCCAAAATATGTGAATAATTAATTGATGGGAACGTAAAGTTACGGTTGCCGCAGCACTCCCCTGTCGGTGATCATTTCTCTCATCCTGACATGATATGTAACCAATCGAATATAATGTGATAATATGAAGCTACTTTTTGATACTAATTCTTATACATGCCGATTATTAATAAACGATAAAGATTTAAGTGCTGCAATATTTAACATTGGTAGGGATATAATTTTAACGATATCGTATGGGCCACCAGCGAGGGACATGTTTTTTGCCCAACATATCTTCATCAGTACATTATCTGATATGATCCGCCAACATATTTATTAGTAAGCTACGCAATACTCCGCTTATTGCTCATTGTTTTAATTATAATCAGAGGTTGAGCAACTTTTCCAGCGAATGAGCAAATAATGTAACCCAAATAAGGTTAATTTGGTTTCAAAAAGCTGATTAGAACTATAAAGAGTCTATTCTTAGTGTGAAGTATTTTCTTTATTACCGTCTTTATTACGTAGATTTTTGGGTTCTAGAGTTTCATGATTAGCTATGTAGATACGGTATAAAGCATTACGGTATAAAGCTATTTACTAAATTCTCTGTATACAGAGCTGGTAATTGCACAGTGGAAGCAAATGTCGAGATTAGTAGCCATTTTATTTTTATTAATCACAAGATCAATCATAAGTATTTTAAGCATTAACATTTGTGAAATTTTCTGTGTATTCTGAGTAAAAACTTCTAAAATATCTCAACAAAAAAACAATAATGACTAAAGTTCTAAAGTGCAATAACCATTGTTTGGTAATTTAAACTTTGAATTGAAATTCCAATATGGCTGACCTTCTCACATGCTTGAAAAAGCAACGCAGCTTAAATTTACCGAGAAGACCCATCTAACGCTGTCCACGTCTACAGGTCAAAGGGGTGATAAATCTTGATAAATCTCAAAATGCGCAACCTATATTTAAAAAAGCTTCTTTGAGAGGAAGTTGCCTTCTGGTAACAGTTATATGTCGTATGTTACGACATATAACTGTTACCAGAAGGCAACTACATTGGAATGCCGAATAACCTAAAAGAAATATATAACCACTAGAAATACTTCATCAACACTCTTCCCAGAAGGCTTGTTGAACAGCCAACAATCAACAATGAAATGCAAATCAATCAACAATTGTTCGTTGTTTTAATCGTTGTGGCAAAGTAAGGATTCCAAAGATTCGATTCGCTAAAAATGGTTTTTTATCCTACTTATTTCTGCCAGTAAAATTACCACTCTGTTTAAAATATGGCAGTAAAATTACTCCACATAACTCATTGTTAACTTGTTTGGTATTGATGGTGCTCTGCGAAATTTTAGTTTTGTTTTTAGTTTAAACCATCCAATTTTTTTTTTTTTATGGACGAAGGTTTCGCAACTCTTTGGCGACTAATTTAACGTCCTATTTTATTCCGTCGCCAACCAAATTACGCAAGAATACAGGTTTGCTTTAAATAATCATCTGCACATTGCATTGCTCCAACTAGCCTGTATTGGCACGGATAATGGGTCGGCCCATATGGATTCTGCATTCCAACAGGGGATTATAGTTGTGTTCATCGTCATAAGTTATCACCGATCGTAATCAAAAAATGAAAAATTTCTTTTTCAACATTTCACTGTTCTAATTCAAATTCGAAATCACATAACTTAAAAACCGTAGGTTTAACCACTGCGCTTATTACTCGGTTAGAAATAAAATTTGATGAATAAATTGTGCAAGTGGTTGACAAAGATTGAAACGTAGCAAACGGGATATTCCAAGAAGAACAGTGAGGAATAATTAAGAAAGGGTCTTTGTCCAAATTGCAAACAATAAAACTATTTGGAACTAGTTCCAGAAACTGCCAAGTGACTATAAAAATATAATATACAACTGGCAGCTAAAAATCGGTTTAGAAGTTACAGAATTGGGTAGGAAAAAGACAAAAGCTCGGAAAAGCTTGGATGAGAAATAATAAGGAATAAACTAAAACTTTTAGTTAGACTTTTTCCTCTGCAAACAGTCTTAAACGACCTAAAACGCAAGAACTTGCTACAAAATGTGATAACGGAACTTTGACTAAAAACGCAAAGAAAAATACTGATTTTGTTGCATCTTATCTTGGCGACACAGTGCGACTTTATATGAAAACATGAAGCTCGAAAAAATTTCCGGGATTTGATCTAATGACTGGACAAATAGTTAAAGCAATACTCGCGAGGAAGAGTTAAAAGTTAATTAAAATAATAAATAGATATACATTCAACATGCTACACAAAGTCGGGAATACTTCTGTCCTGTCGCGCAAGACCATGATACGAATGTTCAACTCATGTGTGAAATCGGTACTGCTGTATCGGCGTGAGACATGGAAGACATGGAACGATGCTAGCAGAGGCAAAACACCTAGGAAAATCATGGGTGGAAATTAAAAAAATAGCCCCAAATAGAGTAAGATGGTTCAGAATAGTGGACGCTCTATGCTCCTTAATTGGAGATAAAAGAAAAATAAATAAATAAATAAAGACAAAGCTTTACGTGGTATGGTAAATACACAATGGAATTTAAAAGTTAGTAAATTGACACAAATAAAGCGTATTTTGATTCTGAGAATTAATAAAATAAATTTACTTTTAAAGGTCTATATTTGCAGAATAGAACTCTATTCAATTTGTATACCCAATTTGCATAAACCACGGAGGGTATTATGTGATTATGATATTTACATTATGTTGCTAAAGTTATAATTAAACATAAAACACAAATAGTTTGCGTAGTAACATAAACATAAAATTTATGAAAAAATATTAATTCAATTTATACTCACAAATAGCTGATTCTACTCTTGGAAGCTAACTTTATAAATTATGTATAAAATCTCTAGTCTCCCGAGAAATATGCACTTAAAAATATTTAAAAATAAAACTATTTATGGTAGTTAGACTTCCTCCATCTCTCGTTCCCGCTCTTTTTCTTTGTTTTCTATAAAATATATTATCTACGATTTATTTAGAACAAGCTAAGCAGTACTAAGAAATCTCTCTATTTTTTACATAATGTGAATGAACATAATATAACACTAACTGTTTAATTACTCACTAATGAATATTTAAGAGTATACATTTTGATGTTGTGTTGTTGCCATTGTGTTACACCAACATTTATGCTACAATTTTAATAAATAACCAAGGTGGATAGGCTAAAAAATGCTTTTCATTTAATTTTTCGTTTTTATAGCATAAAAGTACATAAAAAAAAGTTCGTATACATTTAATGCTCGATCCTAATAAATTAAGCGTTAATGTTTAACGAAATAGATTTTTAATTAGATTAAAATTTACTTCTACCGATTTAGCACATTCAACACTTAAATTGCTTTAAACAACAATATATTTACGTTATTCATTTGGCGCACATCTTGCGACGAGTGAATAATTAAGTGGAAACGGAATATTATACGAAACGACTTGAGTAAATTAACTAAGATTTCAAATATTTAAAAAAAATAATTTGGAAGGTGTCTTTTATGTTAACGTAAGTGAAAAGGTATATTGTGGAGTTTCATAAATATCGATGAACTAACAACTTATAACATTTATCGCAAAGTTTAAGTCATATACACGCCAAAATCAATCACTCTAACTAACAATTAATGATATGTTGTCCTTTCTACAATTAACTTCAAAAACTGTATGATGTTGCCAAATATTACGTGGTTATTACCTGGAGATCGGACAAGTTAGATTCGGTTAGGTTAGATCGAGAGTGTATCAAAATTTATTTCAACCAGGGACACTTGATTGAATATTAGGAACAGTTATTTGGTTACCAAAATAACATTAACATCACGCAATTAAGTGTAGAGTTTGATGCAGCAACTAAGACAAGCAATACAGCAGAAATCAAAGTCCATTTGTCGGACTTGAAGTGTGCGTGCATAAGGATTTCCGAATGATGTAAAACCACTTATATGCCTTTTCCGGTCAAATATCTAAATTAAATGAATTCAAGCCAAATTATTTCACCTTAAAGGAATTATTGATATAATCAATACGATTGAAGCAGGAACGACCAACTTTAACGGGAAATCAGACTTCTCTTAAGCAATTTGCACAGAACTATTTGATCAACAAAAAATATTCATTGATGGATTGATGCAACAACTACCTAGCTAGCTGATAGAAAGTTTATGGCCCCCGACCACGTCAAATTGTCAAGAATCTTTATTGAGCAAGTCAATGGGCAATTTAAAATTCATTTGTGTCCGCAATCCACAAGAACTAATCGTTATCAGATGTTAATAAATTGAAATTGCTTAAAGGCCTTTTAACTGAAAATCCAGCACATTTATTCAAAATTAAACGAAATGGATTCAAATTATGCTGAAGCCTGGAACAAATTAAAATTGCGATACGATAAAAAAAGGAATATGATTGACATCATATATTACTACATTTCTTGAGCAACCACCAGCCAAATAAGGCTGATGAAATCATAATTGAGATTCAAGCTATAGGGGATCAAGCTGAATATCGGTACGCATGGTAAATTCAAATTGTATTACGAAAATTAGACGGTGACACAAAACTGATGTGGTCAAGGAAAACCGTTAACAAGAAATATCCTACTCTATCAGAATTTTTCGAATTTATAAACACGAAGTGTGACGGACGATGATGATGAAGTCAATGAAATTAAAACGAATGATCAGCCAACAATCCTGTCATTCTCAGGCCTCAATGGTTAAACCATCATTCAAGGCAATGTGATTAAACTCAAATGTTTCTTTGTGCCCGTGTTGTAATTCAAGTCATTTGCAGATTTGTTGCATGAAGTTCCGTAGTTACTATGTCAAACTACGCAGGAATTTAGTTACTCAAATTGTCATCTGTTATAATGGTATTCGCCTATAGGTTATGAAGTTGACCAGTGTCTAGATGCCACTAACAGATCACACACCTATCCAAGCACGATCCGCCAAGTCAATGCATACAAATCAAATTGATCTCACGCAATTATCAAGTGCTACCATTAATAAGAATTAACCCAATCAAAATCTTAACACGCCACACGTACAAAATTTAGCAACTATAGACGTTAATTCGTTATTAACAAACAATTCACGCATTGTGTTCAGTCCACAACTTGCGTTATTACCAACCGCTCTGGTACTTATTCGTCACATCAATGAAAGGAAATATTTCTCAAATGCATTACTCGACTCTGGGTCGCAGCCCACCTTTGTGACCGAACAGTTATTTCAGCGTCTAAAACTCGATGGCACTTACTCATCGCTTGCTATAACTGGATTAGCCGACTCTCGTGCCACTAGGACCAAGAGTCAAATGCGCATCAACCTTTCATCAAGATTATCAACGTCCAATAACATGACAATTAATGCATATATTCTGCCATGATTACTTACTCTTCACCCAGTCGACTCATATAGTTCACCTTTAAAAGTATAACAAACACTGAAACTGGCGGATCCAAATTAAGGCAGCGTAAGGGAAATTTTATTCGGTGCTAATATTTTCTTCAACCTACTCAAACCGGATAAAATGGTTTCCATAGGACAAACATATGCCCAGTCAACCATATTCGGGAGGATCGTTCTAGCAGTTAAAAAAAAGAATAGCCAACCTGCGCTTTCATTATCCACATCCATTACGGGTGATGAAGAAAATCGTACTTTTCAACGTTTTTAAGAACTGGAGGAGTCGCCAACCTCATCCGAACTCACACCAGAGGATGGATTGGGCAAGAATAAGTTTTTTCAGACAACTCTAGGGAATGAGTCTAGAAGATACTCAGTTTGATCACTTCATCACACCACGTGCTAAATTGGAACATTCAAGGTCTGCTGTGCTATACGCCGACTTGTGAACATAGAACGTCGTTTCGAAAAGAAACATAAACTAGCCCCCGGGGGAAAAAAATTCATGAACGAGTACTTATTATAGGTCATATGGAAGAGGTACTAATCAACGAAATGGTAAGCAAAGAAGAAATGATATTTTATCTTCCTCATCACGCCATTTGGAAGGAAAACAGCACAACTACCAAGCTGCGAGTTGTGTTCGATAGATCCTGCAAATCTTCTTCACGTCAGTAACTTAATGATATTCTCCTCACAAGATCTAATTTGCAAAATGATTTAGTGAGCATCATAAGTCGTTTGCAATAACACCCTATTGTTTTTTCGGCAGACGTGGAAAAATTGTATTGAAAGGTGCTAGTAGTGTCACCTGATTTAGATTTTCAACGGTTAATCTGGAGAAATAACATCAGCAAAGAATTCTAGACGTATCGGCTCAAAACCGTAACATACGGAACATCATGCGCTTCATTTTTGGCAGTTCGAACCATTCAAAAAATCGCCGAAGGATATTAAAAATGGCATCTAACTATTAAAAAAATCATTAAAAGATATTTTTATGTTGATGACTTGCTGTCTGGGTGAGAAGATTTAAGCACCGCAATCCCACACTTTGAAGATCATTGTCGAGTTCTGGAGGGAGCAGTTTTATTTAAGATATTAGAAATCGAACTCATCGGAGTTATTGTCAAAACTCTCCAACGTAAAGAACCCTTCCATATTTTCGTTTGAGGATAATTCTACAACAACCAAAGCTCTCGGTATACTTCGGATAATCCAGTTCGAAACGTGTTTTTATTTGTATGTAACATACCTGCAAGTACCTCACATTCTAAACAAAATTTGCTGTCAGAAATTTCTAGAATTTTTGATCCTTTGGGGTGGGTCTCCTCATCAACAATTTCCATGAAAATTTTATTTCAGAAACTGTGGATACGAAAGATTGATTAGAATGACGAAATGCCAATTATTATCAGTCAAACCTGGGATGCCATTAAAGTAAATTTGCGAATGCTTGAAAGTTTTCAAATTTTTTGGCACATTTCTATGTCATCTACAGTAAAAAATCAGCAAATTCATATTTTCTGCAATGCGTCCGAAATGGCATATGCTGCCACGGCTTACATTTGGTCTGAAGATGCAGTACGAAATTTTAAAATGGCTCTAATAATTGTCGTAAAACACAAGTTGCACCCGTCAATCAGGTTTCAATTCCACGATTGGAGTTCATAAAACTCGTCAAGTTGGTTTTAAAAGTTTTCCCCATTCATTAATTTCAAGTGTTCGCATAGACAGATTCTAAAACGGTGCTGGCATGGTTACCAAGTTATCCAAAAAGATGAACAACATATTTTGGGGAATCGCATTTTACAAGTATTAGAGATTAGTACCTCGAGAAAATGGCATTATGTCCCATTTTCAGAAAATCCTGTACGCATCGAAGAGTACTATCCCACAAGTTCTCCCCAATTTGAAGTTGTGGTGGGAGGAAGCAAGTTGGATAATGAGTCCATTGAACACTTGGCCTTCATGCAATGATCGAGATTTTAAATCCATGATAGACGTCAAACCACCACAGTAACACACATTCAAGACGAACCCAATGAACTCATGTCGTATTACTTAAACAGATATTCGTCATTTGAAAAGTTGAAACGTATGATCGCCAGATATTTTCAAATTTAATTATTTACAGAGAGAGAGAGAGAGAGACATTCAATATGGAAGTACGTGCTTTCGGGAAGGACGAAATGATCGATCGCAAAAGAAAAATTGTACCACTAGCTCTGTTTCTCGACAATCATGGTGTTCTGAAAGTGGGAGTATATCTTGCGAATCTTGATTGCCAATTCGACTTGAAGCATCCCATTATCCTACAGAAAGATTATAGACTTACCTGGATAAAAGTTTATGAAGCACACATTGTGAACCTCTACCATGATCTATCCTTACTTTCTAGGTCGCTGAGGCAAAAATATTGGATTGTGAATAGTCGAAATGTCGTCGCTACTTCGCTCAAAGATGTATCAAATTCTTTTATCCAATCACCACACAACTCATGAGAGATTTGCCGAGATTTCACGTAGTTTTTCTTCCAAAAAGGTAGGGTCTGAATTGTTTACTTGCTCAATTTATTGCCAATAGTTCTTTTTCGATGGTTAAATAGTTTTGTTCCGTGCTAGTTAACGTTCTACTAGCGTGACAGATTGGGAGGTCTTGAACTTTATACTGTCTTGCGATAGTATCGCTCTAATTTCCATATTACTAACGTCAGTTGTAAGAATGAATTCTCTAAAGAAATTAGGGTATGAATTCTCTAATGAAATCGCGGTCTTAAAAGTTTATGATTTCAGTTGTACGTAAGAATTTTGTCATTGGTTTAGTAAGCCATGCAAAGTTTTTAATGAACTTTTGATAATATCCTAGAAATCCTAGGAAGATCTTTATCTGCTTCTTTGTTCTGGGTAAGGGATAACTCTTTATTGCATTGATTTTGTCTGGGTTTGGTTAAACTACTTGAAGGGTGTTAATATGCCCTAGGAATTCAATTTCCCTATAAACTCGGATTTATTGCGTTGTACTTTTAGGTTGGCCTTTTTTAATTTTTGAAAGACTTTGGTTAAGCTTTCTACGAGCTCCTGCAGCGACGTAGAGATGACAATAATATCGTCCATGTAGCTCAAGCATAAATTGCCTTATAGATTGCCGAGAACGTTGTCCATAACACGTGAAATGTGCTTGGAGCGTTCATTAATCCTAAGGCCATTCGAATAAATTCATAATGCCCAAATTCAATACTGAAAGCTCTTTTCTCGCGATGTTCTGGAATGATTTCAATCTGGTAAAATCCAGATGCCAATGGTAAAATTCATCTTGTCCAATATATCTGTGATATTTGGGATTGCGTACTTGTCGTCAATCGTTTTCGAGTTTAGATTCCTGTAATCTATAACCACAACGCCATTTGGTTTTCCCTGAAGCATCAGCTTTTTTAGGTACAATCCAAATGACTGCACTCCAAGGTGAAAACGATGGTCTTATTACTCCTTGGGTCAACATTTTATTCACTTGACTCTCTACTTCCGCTTTGTGTTTATACGAATATCGATATGTCATTGTGAATATTGGTTTGTCGTTGGATACGTCAATATTATGTTTGATCACATTAATAAAGGAGATATCTTGAATTTCTCTATGAAAAATGTGTTCGAATTTCCTAAAGTTTTTTAAAAACTTTAGTATCTTCTAGATTTAGGTGTTCCGTTCTAAACAGTCAATTTCTTCCTATTTTGATATAATTTATTGACCTTCGATTGAATTTATATTTGATTGGTATTGTAGTTTATATGGCGTTTCTATCATATAGATTCGGTTAGTTTGATATTGGCTCTTAGCTCTCGCATGAGATCCATGTGCCTATTAATCCATTAAAAGAACTATGCAATTTGAAAACGAGGAATTTCAGAGTTTTCTGGGTTTCAAATTTTTGTAGTCCTTGAACATCAGCTTCTCTGCTTAACTCGGTATACTATTAAAGAGCGTTGAGATTTCTCTAATGCATTTTCGTGTACTATAATTGGGTCAATGAAGGATGCGCCGGTATCCTTTAAGCATCTAAGTTCTTTGTTGGCTATATATAGAATGATTAAGGGTAGCCTTGTCTCTAAAGGATTTGTGTTGCAATTTTGAAGACTTAAGAATCCGGAATCTCTGATGAGGTTCAGTGAAATTCCGCGTTGGTTTATATGGAGGTACAGTATTTGGTTGCTGTCGAAAAGTAGGTTGTGAGTACTTTTTGAGGTTAAAAGTGGTATCCATAGGCTCAACTTTATGCATAATAGGTTTTGGTGGACCGAAATTACTATTTGGAATAAATGGGTTATGTTAATAGTAATGGCCGGGTTTTTATTGAAATGGTCATTGTTAAATGTGGGTTTAGGGTACGCATATGTAGAAGAGTTCAAGCTTGGTGGTCTATAGGGCATAAAATTTCGAGGAGGTACATTATGTTTGTGTCGTATATGGCAGGTTTGTGACTATACCGTAATCCTGCTAAAGATTGGTCTCTCATGCATATGGATCTTGCGGTTGGCAGATCTTCTTGTTGCATAGAGCGAACATGTGATCCCATAAGTACACGTAGTTTACAAAATAATACGTTTAAACCCATTTTGTCGTACCACTGACTTTTATACGTGGCTTGTAGAGGCTCATTGATTTTAGTCGAATTTTTAAAGTTATTTTAAATTTCCAAAATTTTGGGCGAAGTATATATCTCTACACTATCGTCACCTTGATGTAAAATATGTAAATCTTAGATGAGCACGCTCTCATCTCGTTTATCTGCGAAATGAGATATTATATTATAACTTTAACATTTTATGTAAGGAATTATTATTTAAATATTCTTCCTTATCTCGAATATTATACTTTTCATTATTATATTTATTACCAAACTTAAACTTAATCCACCTTCCTACTAGGATCCGGTGGTCTTTATTGTTTTCAGTCCTGCTTTTTTGTGGTGATATTAGCAGCATTCTGCAAATACAATAATCTTTATGCTGCATCTCTGCAATCATGTCATCACGTTTACAGATGTGGTGTAGCCCTTAGCCACAACCTTAATGCACTTTTTTTTTTTTTTTTTTTGTAATCCACATTCGAGATGGATTCCATGGCATTGATAATAATTTAATCTTGAACACCAACTACATCTAATTTATTATCTCTTTAAACATCAATTGTGTGCCTGATCCAAATCTACCGATTGATATCTTTTCTTTGTTTATTTTGAACTATTATATAGAACCAGGAATCGATTTGTGTGTCCTATGGTGTTTTAAATCAATAGTCAAGAAAACAATGATAAATAAAAAATAAAGCTCTTTAATGTATTTGGGCTGTTTTACTGTAAGCTCATTTATTAGTATTTACTCTTCATAGTATGTATTGAATGTAAACAGAAAATTAGTAGAAATTATTTTTTGAGTACCAGGCCGTTACACGTATAAAGGCAACTTAAGGTTTAGCACACAGTAAAAAAGGAAATAAATTATACTTGAACCAAAATTAATGATAAGTAAGAGTCATATATTTATATATATATATATATATATATATATATATATATATATATATATATATATATATATATATATATATCCAAATATATATGTAATAGACTACGATATATGGCCGAGAACAAATGTTGTTGTGTTTTGTAATTTTTCAACCGCAATTATTTCTATGGGTAGCCTTAAAAGTTCTAAACCTTAGCAAAAAAAAAAACGAAAACGAATTTTCGGATTGTTTCCTTTTTTTTTTTTTTGCTCTTAAATTTTTACCAAATTGGATTGTAATGTTTTTGTGTGTAGTTCGTTTTGTATTTTCAATTGGTCTGCTAACGAAAAATTATTTCAAAATATATTTTTTTGTGGTTTCAGTTCCCGGTTAAAATGTTTGTGGTGCTCAAAATTCATCTAATACGGCATATAAGTTATATTTCAAACTTTCAACTTTAAAATGTTACAACAACAAATTGTTTTCGATTTCCGCATTTCGTGTTTTACTATGCGGTATGACGGTTCGAAATTTATTTTTGGTTGATTGATTGAAATTCGTGTTAGCACAGTAAAAATGAAATATGGCATATGTCATTTTGTTTGAACTCATCAAACGTATAGGTTACATATTTCAATACATGAATGGTTATTTAATACTTTTAGCGGTTAGTAAATGTTCAATTAATTTTATCGATATTTTATACTTCTATGTTTAAAGGAGCTTAAACCACTTTTCGACCACTTTACTGCTCTTTGGTCCATCGAATTTAGTTCGTGTGATTTCTAAGGAGATATTTTGTGTTTCCTGCGTTTGCTATACACTGCTTATACAATGTTAAACAAAGGGCCATTTTTGGAATTCTCATCTGCGTTTTTGTACAAGATTCCTCTTTAGATTTTTGTCAGTGCACTGCTCCTGTTGAGGCTTTCAGATGCCGGGTCTTCATCCAAGTTTGCCCGCATTATGGATTTCAAAATAGTCAATATTGGTGAGCAATACAATTTTTTCTTTAGCTGCGTGAATGATTCCTGATGCTCTTTTTACTGTAGAAGTTTTGATTTTTCATAGTAAGACGATGTAGAACTCAGACAACATATAAGTGAAGTAAAGAACAAATCGTGGATAATACGAGCATATTCCCAGAAAGCTTCTCACTTCACGTATGAGAGTTTGCCATTCTTCTACTACCGCTAATATATTGACAGGATGCACATGTTTCAGTTCAAATATACTTTGGCAGCGTTAATGGTTTGTATGATCTACCGATGAAAGTACACGTCATTCTCTTAACATATACATCTTAATACGATAATTCCGTCTAAATAAACCAATCAGAATTTTTTTTGCATAACCCAAAAAGCATGACCAAACATTGGTCCAATCAATGCCATTTTTTTCAAAACATTGGTCCAATCAATGCCATTTCAATTGGTTCTATATTCCCAACTTCTTTCCTCATGGGTTACCGTTTATTCTGGCATAAATAATTTTTTCGCACTTGGGTGGTATTTTCATCATTTTTTCGAAGATGACTCTCAACTCATTGTGATGGTTGTCATTTATTTGTCAGGGTACTTGCACATTCCGCCAGTTTAGCACATAGTTTTTCAAATCAAGGGTCATTTTGTGCTGTGTCATAAAATCTAGGCCCAATATACATTCGTCGGTTATGGTGGCTACCGTAAACCGATGATTCAACTTTATCCTTCCGAACGTGATAGAAAGAGTACAATCTCTTTTTAATACTGTACATCATCGATGGCTGTTCTTAGATTATATTGGACTATTTTTTCAACTCGATCTTCAGTCACTATGTCAGGACGTACTATAGAGAGATTGTTGCCGACCTGCCTAATTTTGGCCAAAAATACGGTATAATTGAAGAGTTTTTTCCCGAACTCACCAACTGTCACCACACAAAGCTAATGCATCTTACTTTTTCTGGTGGTTGTTAAAATGGCTGGCAAATCGCTTCTCTTCGTCATCTTGCTGAGTTACTATCAGACACACTTCTTTACTTCTCTGGTAACGATTCTCAACTGCGTCATTGGTTTCTGAATTGCTGGTTCTATACAACACCGCACGTAATGCCGAATGTTTTTGCATCCAGGTCTTCTTATTTTCTTCTCAATAAATACTTCTACTGGTGCAATAAGGTTCTACTTTTGCAATTTGATGTCCGTTCTTAGGTAAAGTTTAAAATGGTCTGCACTAACTGCATTAATGACAGCATCCACTATCAATCCGTTGAGAACTTCCGTGAGAACTTTGACATATTATGTTGGTCGGTCTAAAATTGTAATATCCGGTTCCAGGTTTTAAAATCTTTCTCCGGGTATTTGTCGTTTATTATACAGCTGGAATTGGCATAATTGGCATAATTTCATGCCATAAAACTGTCTATACTCAATTCTATTTATGTCATGATTGGTTTGCAACACATTTGCTGCTTTTTCTTAGCGTTAAAGTACACATTTAAATTGTTAAACAGTGTAAAGCCATCAAATGAAGACTATTTTAGGAATCCTTTTGAATTTTCGACGAAAATTGATCGGCTCTTGGTGGTGACGCCTAGGTCAATAACGCCGAAAAGATTGGTAATTTCTGAGTATTTCTTATTTATTACCAGTCTGCGCAAGATTTCGCTTGACCAGCTCGTTGTTTGTCTGTTGTCCACGTAGTTTAACTTATTTCTAGCGAAATCCCACTTGTGTCACTATTTGTTACGAAATAAAGCATTAAGCTTGGATGTGTGCTAGATTTTGCAATTGGAAAATAATTTCTAATAGAATCATGGATAAAAATATATTTCACTATAATGTATATCACATCACTATAATCACTATAATGCCTTACAGTTCTATTTAACGCTTTAATCTTACCACTTTGACCATATTTATTATCATAATATTGTGATATAGAACCTATTTTAGTCATCGGTGCATAACAACTCATCACTAAGGAATGTCTACTAGTTTGGCTAGTAACAGTCACTTCGGCAAATTACTCAGAGGCTTGAAAGAAACTCTGTCTCAGACTCTTTCCAATGTTATATAGGTTCATATCATTCATTGCTAAGAGATATGCTGCTTTGGAGATATCTAAGTCTATCCAACAGAAACGAGTTCCTCTCTTCATTTTATTAGAAAACCTAGAATTTGTGGCCTGCGCATAATTCGGTTTTAACTGCCTTTTTTGGAGTCATAGATAGAGCAACAGTCCATTGAAAACGCGATGTTTTATGTTTCAAAGAAAGCATCTTACTTTACTTCATTCTCTTCGAAAACCTAGTAGAAACGCAACTTTACAAGAAACTGCTAACATAATCAACTGCTGCAATAAAAGATCGACTATCGTTTATCATCACATCATGGTTAAATCGTTATCACAGAGATCGAAGTGAATATTTTGAATAAATTAACATCAAGACTATGTATCGGTAAACCAAGGCTAGGCATTAAAGTTGCAACAACTGGATCGTGCTAAAATCAAAACGAATTGCTCATCTTTTTTAACATCAAAGTCGTGATATTGACACTATTTTAAGAGTAAATAAATTTTTTAAAATTTTACAACTCAGGCTGGTCACAGGACTCAACAACCTAATTGAATAAAACATTGCAGATTTGGGTGGATTATTTATGGAGATGAGGCACAACTTAGACAGCGGACAACATTTCAAATTGTATTTAACATCTAAAAAACTATGTGCAAGTGTTGGGAGCTGGAGAAGCTACAGTATCACAATGCCAGAATGCTAAAAAAATGTTGGCAAAAAATACACTGCCTTCGTACACAACATCACTATTCTCACTGACATAGGAACTATCATTGCGAGCAGAACTACGTCGTACACCAAGATTTTTAAGATACTTGTATATGTTAAACTGTCCATTTCTGTTTGTCAGCATCCAATACCAAAAATCCAAAACACGGTAGTTCAAGGAAGTACAACCATAGCTAAAGACCAAAAAATGGGCGGAATATCAACTTTGCAAAATAGTGCAGCAACAACAATTTTGCAAATGAGATGCAGCTTCTGAAAACATGTTTATTATGAAAGGTAGTTTGTCATCGATACGAGTATCACCGTTTTTGGATGAAGATGGATGGCTACGTGTATGGCAACGTTTAAACTTCAAGTCTATGAAAATCTTCGGACCAACAAGGTAAAAGATCAACACAGATGAGACGGTAAATATATATTTTTAGATGTTTTTAGATGAAAAACGTAGAGCTACGATTCCTATATAAAGATACGCTCAAAACTACCAGGTGGGATTTCCAATTAGCCATAGAGCGCTTTGGTACGACAATGAATTTTAGATCTTTGGCACCATAAAACCAGAATGTCAAAAATGAAGAACATTAATCAATTAACGTATGGCATGGATGCGTCAGGATATAATAGGTTGTGCAGCACATCGGGTTTACTCCCATAGAGGTCTCGCAAATGATTTTGATAGCTTAAAAAACTCTAGTTTCTGTGATGAACTATTTTGATGTCAGGAACCCAAAAAACAAATGTTGAAGTTCTAATCCTACTTTTCGAGCTTGAATTATCATGTTATAGTCAAACTGAGTCTTGACTGATGCTGGTTCGTAATCGATTGGTTGGAGGAGTGTATCCGCGTGCTCTATTTAGACATCTTGTACTGAATGTCAGTGGCTAACTGACTTAATCCATTTGGCGTGATTGCAGTGGATTGTGTTCAAATTTAGGCTGGATTGCTCGAGTCAACGAGCCTAATTTGAGAAATTATTTTTGACCTTAGAATAAATATCGCGCAGCTATCAAAAGCTGAGAAATGATTTTTTTTTTTCCAATAACAAAACAGGCCGTGATCTTTTTGCATGCAAAAAAGTTGTTGTTGATAATAAGTTTTTAAATAAGAGAACGACCGAAATTTTACTGGGTGTCGAAAGTGATGGTTTAGGATTCAATTCATTAGGGATGGATAATCAGTCGCGAGTTAAATGTTTAACATTTTACTTCCTGTGTGCAAAAAACATCATTCATAACTGCTTATCCGGTTTTTATTTATCATAAGCTGGTGAAATGAGTAAAGATGGTGTCTCAAATTTCATTCAAGATTTGAATTTGTTACAACTTGTGCGAAAGAGTGCCAAGGAAGTGGTGTAACAGCTGGCAATACAAGATTATTCAAATTAGAGTGCTACACGAAAGAAATTCGAGTGTCACTCGAATAAAACGTTTATTCGAGCCTCATAAAATAAAATAAACGAGCCTCATAAAATAAAACGTTTATGAGGCTCATTTTCTGCTTGATGGCATTGTTAACTGACAAAATAGTCGCTGTTGAGTTGCTGTTGAGGAACAATAATGCATCCATTTTCCGAAAATTAGTAGTAACATGTAGGAACAGTTAATGGTGCTCACGATTACATGTAGATCCTTGTTTTGGTGAATAGAAAGCCCCTTACAACCAACAGCTTGAAAAAGACCATTACGTCCTGAAAAAGTTTTGGGACACCTTTTAAAAAAAACGAAAAATTTGCAAACGAAATTATACCTCAATATTACATAGGTATCTGCGTCATTATAAAAAATGTTGAAATGTTACATGTCAAACGAAAATGAGTTTAATCACAACGCTGTTGCACAACCAAAGGGTGGTTAAAGTAGAGGTAGGTTAGAGGTACATAATGATATTGATGATAATATTGACGTATTTACTTTGTTAATGTTATGATTATATAATTATACATATGATAAACATTTTGTGGTTTTCAATGGATAATGTAACTTTTTAATCCGCGCGTTTTTTATTAAATTTTTTTCCAATACGCTTGACACACTATAAAAACACTGCATAAAGTAAAAAGCTTTTAAGCTCTATACACGAGTTCGATGTAAAACATACAATTATTTATATTAATAAAATATTCGGATCGTTTTATGTTTGTGCGCTTCTATCAAACAGATAAAACTATACATGTGATGAGGTTCTGTGTATATATAGCCAGTGGATTTTCATTTTTATCATGTTTCGAGATAGGATAAAAAATTTATGTTTATTTATATCCCTAAACCATGTATGAGTTGTGTTTGTGTGTGTTTGTGTGTATATAGGAAAGCTACATTTAGTTTTGTTTGATCAAAAATTTCTTCCAAACAATAGATTCGATATGAAAACAAAATTGGATAGTAAAATAACAACAAAATGCATGAGCTTATATCCTCAAATATTAGTTTTTCACTTTTCCCATATATTTTCATTTTATTTTGTTTTTGTATACATAAAACAAAAAAACCGGAAAAGTATTTTTTTTTTATTCTTGGATCAAAACTTAAATAAATCTTAATGGACAATTTTTCATGGACAGTGTTACTCAAACTGTGTTCAGTGATACCACTTTGAGTTTAAAGGACTGTTTATGGTAAGTGGGTTAAAGCGAAAAGACAAACAAGGCAAAGTTTTCTATAAATGTTTTCTATAAAAACTGACAGTAAAAAAAATACTTGTATAATAGTAACTTATTAAAAAGAGAAAATACTGGAGAGGTTCAAGCTTTACATAATACAACTACATACTTATCTCACATTACACAGATACAATTGGGCAGCGTTTAAACTGGTTTTACTCTTATTCAATACAAATTGTAACTTCACTAATGCCCTAAATGTATGTTTGATGTCTTGTTGAATAATCATACCTGAACAGGTGCCATTAACTGTCCTAAAAAAACTGTCACTTATCTCTAGTTAAATTTTTAAGCAAGTTGTGCCTAATTTAAATGAAATTTGATATTTTACATTAAAATCAACCTAAAAATCTGCTACCAGAGAATTTCTTTGTATTCGACCTTATCCGAAGTATTTGAATCTATATAGGAGATTTTCATTTTTTGAATTGAAAAGTGTTATTGAAAAGCTGAAAAAACAAGACAACTAGAGCTGACAAATATACCTGCTGAAATATTGAAAGGTGACACATTCTCACCGTAACTGGTGAGGAACACAAAATGGAAATTGCTACAAAGGAACACAAAATGGAAGATTTGTATTCCAACTATAATAAGTGAATTTATATATGCTTACATAATAAATATATAACCAAACCTTCCTCAAATCTAAACAATGCAAAATTTACCACAAAAAAGGTGAGACTAATGAAATAACAAAGTAATTGCAATTGTGCTATCAAAATGAGACCGGATTGAACCACAAATACGTTGATGCGACAAGATTAGACGACGAGATGACGAAAAATGTCGATTACAAATTCTTCGAGCAAATATACAGAAAAAACATTCACGAACTCTGAAAGGGCAGAAGCAAAAATATACTTGCGGATACTTCATCAATGCGTTAGAAACTTTACTGGAAAGTTTAACACCATTTGACATATTTAAGTGATGTACCTGGTTAAATTGCAACAACATATATACGAAGTATGGATAAAAAGGGGATAAAACATTTTGGAGAAGACTGCACAGAAGAAAACATTTTCAACTTTCAAATGGCAATAATATCGAAAAAGTTAACAAACTTCTCAGCAATAGAACGGGATTCTCAACCTTTTTTAAACAAATACAAATAATGTGGCAATCCCACCTCAATAATAAAACATTTGTTGGTAATGATCGACTGAATCTCACCTGCGATTAATTAAAAGTTGAGATAGAAGCAAGCACTTTCATATTTTCATGTTTCACCGTTTGTGAAGATTCTATCAAAAAAGGTTGAAATAAATTAATAAATGAACAGTGGTGCTAGGAACAAAGTGAAGTGAACCACAAAACCCAAGAAACTAGTGTCATGCGTAAATGGGACAATGAAACCTAAATGGCATTTTGTGGGAATCTTACAAGAACACTCAATGAACCCAAAAAAATCATACCAATGTGCCGCAAAATGTACAAAAATTTGCAGATCCAGCAAATGAAATAGGTTCCAATAAACATTCGCTAAACAACATAAATGTGACTTCTATACTTAACACAAATACAACTACACTGATTGACCAACAATAAATAAATTTCTATATCTTAATTGGACATTACCAAAACATGCAGAACTGACAGGAAAAACAAGTGCCGAGCATTCTGTTCAGCCAGAATAATACAACTTTTATGCTCGCATTACTACTCTTTATAAACTAATGCGCTCGGCTCTGTTCATATTTTTGTTGTATATCTAAATACTTTTAATTCTTTACGGTCCTCTTCTTTTGTTTTTGAGTAAAAATCTTGTTACCAGTTGCGTTGGCAATATGGAGCTCCTGTTAGATGTAATTGTAATAATATCGTTGCCATGCCACATCTTTGCCAACATATTGCAATATTTCCCAATTCTTTCCGGTCCATTTCATTCCACCACACCGATGCTCTTCTAATAGTTTAATCGATGTAAACAAGTTATCAAAACATAATTGGCATGCCATGTCAACAGCATTACAGGTCAAAGTGGACCCTTTTCTGGTGATATTTTTCAAGACCTTATTTTTACAATTGGTAATCACTGTAGATGTTCAACCCAACCAACGATTTTACACGCAATTGGTAACAGCATTGTGGTCAATGGCGGTGAAAAAACTCAAGACCACGGTGTTTTGAAGCCATTATCCTAACTATCACTATACAATCAGTGTTATATATGGTATGGCATTTATTTTAATTATTTGAAAGAACACCAGCATATTTCTAGGCCCAAATGTTTGAATTTCTCTGAAATAATTTTAGTAGACTCTTGGTATGGTTCAAACCACTCAATATAACTTTATTTTGATTAAAGACACATCATTTAACCCCAACGAATTGACTTTCCACGAATGAATTGCTTGGTACCGTAATGTCTTTAATAAGGACTATTGCCTCATTTACATTGTAATTTAGGTGCAATTTTAATAAATTTTTTATTCTACAAAAGGACGTATTGTAGCAAATTTATCCAAAGTGTTTAATTGCCTATTGTCACTGTAATGAAGGTTCTGCATAATAAAACCTAAACCTGTTTCGTGACAAAGCATTGTACTAGATCTTTATTTGTATCTTTTACATTTTTCCCATATAACTGGTGCCTGCGGCCAAGCAAACATATCCACTAAGAATTAAAATGCCTATAAATCAGCACATTTCATTTGGATGTACATTTCCTTTCCTATTGGGAGATACAGCAAACATATTTGTGTATCGTAATAGCAGATTTGTTTTTTTTTCAGTTTTTTTTAAAACAGACCTTTTTTATTCCAATTTAAAAAGACGTTATTACTTTATTGACGGTATATATTGACTTGATAAGGATCATTCTTTGTTAAATAAAATCAGCTAGTGAAATATCGTCATTATCGTAGTCAATTTCTGCAGACGTCGAATATTTCAACCAAGGTTCCAGTCCATGTTGACTATCCAAAACGTTATTAACACCGATATGATATTCACTGATGCCGTTTTAATCTATACAATTTCTTGTTCATCCTTTTCTAATTCCTCTAATGTTTCATTCAGCGTCAAAGGATTATTTCTTATTATTGATATTGATATTATTGAACACATTTTAAAATATTAAATTAAAAAGTTTTCATCCAGCAATTATCCTTTTTTTCAAAAATTAGGAGTCTATGAGTTCTTAAAAATTTAATCCTTTCTATTACTTTATATTTTTGGCTTTATATTTCAGTCTTTTACTGGCTTTATCTGGATTTTAAACCAAATATTTTACAGCATATGTAATTTTTATTTTTTCTCTAGCGTGGAGATAAGTGATACAAAAATAATTAACAAAGTTCTTATTTTATAGTCTGCTCCCTACCGGTATGAACTATTGGCTAATTTCGCGACTATGCTAACCGAAATTTAAATTTACAAGCAACACCATCCGTTTGGGACCAGCTCGCGGAACCTGATTGAGCCAACGTACTCGATGTGTTTTTACTTCGTAAACGAGAAGAATCTTCGTTATATTCTTGAACTCGTAGTTAAAGCGTACTCGATAAGTGTAATAATCGTCGAGTTTGGAGCCATATATATCAAACACATTACTCCTCTCTTAAATGTCATTATCACCATTTCTCTTACTCATATGTGTAACTCTCACCGGTAACCATAGTTTTCAATACCTTGCATGGAGCATTCACATCGTTAATCAGAATGGGGTTGGTTTCCAAAATGCTCTCGAAATTTATCAATATAATAGCTTTATTATGTCCAAACAAGTTTATAGTTTGTGAAACGCTGCCATAGTAGATTATGCCAATATTAAAATTCCATAACAAACACTACATGTACTTTATATATATTATACATCATATAATAGGATATAAAATTCCATATAAAGAACTGAGAACCTCGTTTTGAATCTAAATTGATAGAAAATGAGGTAAAAGGAAAAAGGAAACACAACCACAAATTTCATTTCTATACACATACTATATGCAATGCAGATAAATTATTAAACTTGAAATGGCAAAGTGTCTAAAAATTGTTGTGATAAAATAAAATTTCAGTTTCCAACACAACCACTATGTGCCGATGTAAAAGTTGGGCGGCAAAGCAGAAAAAAACTAAGTGAAAAAGTGTGAATCGTTAGAATGAATAATATTCAATGTTGTTTTTTCATAATGAATAAAACTAAACCGAAACTGTTGCTGATGAATATTTGAATGAATATTTTAGTGGATGTGTGTTGTGTTATAGAAAAGAAAGATAAATTTATAAATTAGATGAAATCATTTAACATAATTCATTCGATACTTTTCCGTTTACCACTTTACTCTTTTTCGTTGGTTCTGACTCGAAATTTATTATTTTCCAAAACACATTTACAAATTTTCCACATCACTTTTGGTTCATTCTATATATATGGTATTAAATGGAAAATTTGAATAATCGCCTGGTATCTTTTATATTATAATGAAAAATGTAGATTGAAATTGGATCAAAAGTTATTTCGTATCAAATTGTGTGTGAGAATGTAATTGATTACTTCTAATCTATTTTATATTGTATTGATTTACAGCAGTTTGTCCATCTATTAATCGTATTAAAAATAAATATCTGATACGTGTCACCATCACCCGATCAATACAGTTTCTATCACATATGCACGCAGTCATACTAATCAATTATAATAACATCTGCTTTAATTGTGGCAACACGAGCGCTTAAACTACTTTAACTATATAGAATGAATTGACCATGAAAAACTCGATACCAAAAGAAAAATTTTAATATAAATAAACAAACACAAAATATTAAATTTGGAAAATCACGAAAAGTCGCAATCAAAAAGTTTTTTTTCTTTATTATATCAACTTAAATATACACAAAACTAACTTTAACTTGTTAAAATGTTATATACTCTTTGCACGTCATACACGGTCGCGTTTATATCATAATGGCATATTCAAATGAAAACGGAAAATTTAAAATAATAAATTCTTGATATGAAACGGAAACGGAAAATTGTTTCTTAATCAAACGATAAATATTTATATATATATATATATATATATATATATATATATATATATATATATATATATATATATATATATATATATATATATATATATATATATATATATATATATATATATATATCCTGATAATGTCCATAAATCCAATTTTGATGGTCAACCTGCCTTAGATTTACATTCCTAATTTGCATTTGGTTTTGAATATTTTCCTGATTCAAGTCAAGCATCTGAATGACAGCTCGCTTGATAATTGTAAAGAGGTCCTTGTATTTATTCTATTTCATCTTAAATCTCGTAAGACTGAAAATTTTCATTCTTAAAGGTTATGGTAGAATTCCAAAAGGCTAGAAGTTTCCAGTTAGTATTCTGTCAATGGGTCCACAATTTGAAAATAAAGACTTGTTTTTTGCATTACTTATTAACCATCCGTAGGTGCACTGGGTTAAAAAGTTTCTCCAGGCTGAAAAAAGAGAATTAATGCGAATTAGTCAGAAATCACTTAGGGATGCCCTCTTTTACATGTTTAGCACAACAAAATATCAAAAAACGGTGAAATCTGACCATTTAAAAACAACTGTGGTACAATAATGAAAAATGTGCATGAGTGCAATAAGTTACCCCAGTCTAACAAAGAACACAACTGAAATCGGTCATAGTTAAAAAATTATACTGGAAATTCGAATTCATGAAAGAAAATTGTTATTATGTTACTTTTAGGTCAGGTTTATCTTTATTCCAAACCATTGAAGCCAGATAAAACCAAAATCATTATGGGAGTCCTTGTTCAGTTTGTACCCTTTCGTTTACTTGCGTTTCACCATTCTCAGCCTTTCAATATAAACTCGACTTCAAAATTTATGAACTCAGTTTGAATATAGATATTATATTTATAACGGTACTTTTACCGCTCAAAATTCATTGACAAATGTGTTTGATAGATCTACATCGTAGTTTGTGTTTGCAGCTAAAAAGTAATTGTTCGTTTTTTTTTTGACAACCTTTTTCTGGGGCCAAAACTCACGCAACTATTTCGCGGTTAGTTTAACGTCCTACTTTACGCTAATGAGGGCCCAATCGAAGACTCACGACTACAGGTTCGCAATTTTTTAATATCCCTCTGATCAATGCATTGCTCCATGCCAGCCTGTACTGGCATGGACGATGGTTCGGCCCATGGTTTCTGCACTCCAACGGGGACATAGTTGTGTTCATTGTCATCACCACATTTGCAACAAACGATAGAGCAGTCAAGAACTAGAGATTTGTTCGATGAGATATCCATTTGTTCGGATAATTCACTAATAATTAGTTCTTGTGATGATTTACAAGAATATAACGAAATTCATCAGGAACAAGATGACTTAGATGATGATTTGTCAGATTTAGATGATGATGATGAATATATTCCGGATATTCGTGACCATATGCGCAAAGAAGATTTGCAAGAGAAACGAGAATGTTCGTCAAATGATGATGAAAACGAGACTGATGAACAAGAATTATTTTATAAGTTGCAGAATAAGAATTATTCTCGAAATGGAGCGTCCAACCACCAAGCATTCACAACTTTGCCGAATTTGAAATAGATCGTGAGACACTGGGAATGATTGGAATTGCTAGACATTTAAATAAAAAAGATTAATCTTTTAAAAGAATTTTGCCACCTACGATGATGTGCATTATCACGAGTGAGACGAATCGTAAGACGAAGAATTATTTTGATCGTCAACATTATGGTATGACGTAAAAATTAACGAGCTCTTCACCCTCATTGGGAATATTTTTTATGCCGGAGTGAGAAAGAATTGGGATGAGGGACTAGTCGATTTTTTTTCCGAGCCGGCCTTTTTTCTGAACATCGATGTCGTTATCAATAAAGACCAGGAAACTTACCAGTCGATGAACAACTAGTGAACAACTTGTCCACCTAGTGAACAGACTAGCTCGTTCTTAAGTCAACAAAGAACATACTATAACAATGGACCATTTTTTACCAGTTGTGCTCTTGCCGAAGATATGATTCGTCAAAAAACAACAATCATATGAACCATTTGAAGTAATAAACCAGATTTATCAGTCAAATTGGCAGCACATAAGGCATAAGACAAAACAATGTATATCAAAAAACTTGGGTTCATCACACTTTTGTTTTGATGGCTATCTCACTTTAGTGAATTACACCGCAAAACCAAATAAAAATGTGCTATTATTATTGACTCTTCATAATAACCATGACATCGGTGAAACTTCTGGTAAGATGAATATAATTTTAGACTACAATTCCAGTGAAGGAGGAGTAGAAACAATGGATAAATTGGTCAAGACTTTTACGTGTAAACGTATCACTTATGGAGATGGCCAATATGTTGTTTTTCAATGACAAATGTGGCAGGTATTGTTGCCTTTAACATAGATAAACTAGCTCGCCGAGATGCGTATGTACAAACGAAAAGTAACACCTGTAAACTTTTTTAAGGAAGTCCTTACAAAACAGATTTTTGATCAACTTGTTCTAAAGCGGCTATCAAATCCAACGCATTAAAAAAAACGTAAAAAATGCAATGCAGTTGATGGGTTATAACGTCAATATTCTAAGACAGGAACTAGATGCTGTAACTAGTTCAATCGGGTCCAAAACCGAGATGCTCGGTTTTAGACCCAATCGAGTGCAGTTAAATGAGTTTTCGGTGTTTTAGCCAAAATATGAGAATTATACTCCAACCTGGGTCTTATGTAGGTCTTATATATTGTAAGTATTTCGAATGGGTTAAAGTAAAACTTACATCGTCGTAGAAATCCAAGATATTTGGCTGAAACAATCGCTGCTTAATTTATTTCTTCAGTCCAATATATTCTCTTTGATATAGTTAAACCAAGAATCACAAATGTGTCAGACGTAGCCAAGCTGGATTCACCAGTCAGAAAAGACGGTGAATAACCATCAGTTCGGAAAAACACAGGATTGAAATTTGTTGGGATTAAATTCAACTCTGTTGGCTTCACCCCATTTAAGAATGGAATTGAGATTTAGCGTAAGGTGATCATTCAAAGCCATTCTTTCTGCGATGAAAAAGAAGGCCAATTGTAAGAGGTGCAAAGTGAGCTGTCAAAAGCATAAAAGATATTAGATTGAGAGTTGCTGGTAGAAGATCATTGATGAAAATTAGAAAAAGGGTTGAGAAAGGACGGATCCCTGAGGAATACCAGCATTTATAAGATGTTGATCGGAAGTCAAACCATCCACCACCACTTTTGCGACAAAAAAGAAAATTCTCAATTCATAAAATTAACAAACTGTGAAGGTCAATTGCCCTCAGTTTACACAGCAAACTCTTGTGCCACACGCGATCAAATGCTTTTGAGATATCGAGTGTAATGACTTGAGATTCACCAGATAGATGAATGCTTCTGTTCCATTGTCCAGTAGCAGCATTAATTAAATCACCTACTGAACGCCCTCCGCGAAGTCCCTACTGACGGTCAGAAATTAGATGATTAACTTCCAAATATTTCATCAGCTGGAAGTTGTTTATAGTCTCAAGTACTTTAGAAAGCACGAGACGAAAGCGATTGGGCGATAATTTAAAGGGTCCGATTTACTGCCCTTTTTTTGGCTCAGGATGTATGTTAGCAGTTTTCCAGATGGAAAGGAAAATTCCAGAATACATAGATCGGTGAAATAGAAATGATAGTGGCTTAGACAGAGATTTACAGCAATATTTGAGTACAATTGGAGGAATACAATTCAGACCGACTGACTGGTTGGTGTTAATATTTGCAAGGACTTTAGCTAGCGAAAACTCGAGATCTAAATCTAATGCGACGCATCGATGAACTGGCTAAAGAAACAATCGGGCTATTAAGTTTGAATCAGGTAAATTAGAGTTTGCTGGAAATTTTTGGGCGAAGAGATTAGATTTTTTTTGAACTGTAGAAAAAATATAGTCCTTATCTTTCAGACCAAAAGGTCCGATTGCTATTGCCCTGCTTTAAGACCTGCCACAAATCTTCTCAAACTTTTTTTTGAAATTTTTTTTTTAGCTTGGGACACTGTTTGCTTTGCCAAATTTCTAGCCGCCTTAAATATAGCTAAATTTTCATTTGACGGGTTCTTGACATATTTGCGGTGAGAGGCTTCTTTATTGGCGGTTTGTTGTTCTACAGTCATGATTATGCCAAGAATTGTGTGATTTTTTTTTATTTGGCTTAGAGAGACATTCCTTCCCAGTCCGCATTTTTATAGTACCATAATCGACGTTTAGGCGGAACATTCATTTGGCACGACCACGACATTGGAAATTTCGCTATAATAAGCCGATGGTCAGAGTTTCCCAGTGCCAAAAGAGATTTGCAGCATTATTAGTGTTAAAGTTTTGATCTTTTTATATTACAATTTTAGCACAGTTATCTTTCAAACTGTGCTAAAATTGTAATATGTCCGCTTAATTTACATTCTTTGTATTTTGAGTAAATCGAATACAAATCTCGAATAATCAAAACAATTGCTCCAAAGTTTCTGTTTGCTGATTAGAGATTATTACTTAAAAAGTGATTAACACTTATGTCAGTTATGCCCTATTACACACATTATTTGGTTCTAAAGAACTTTCTCTTTTACCCCAAATGTTGAGGGTTTATAAAAATCTAGAGTTAACTTCAATCACTTTTTATTACTTTGGAAATATGAAAGCCGCAATAAAAATTAAATGATAGCACTCTAAACAACAATTCATTTTTCAAACAAAAAATCCAAAATGTATGCCAACTTTCACAAAAGCCTTACAATGTATTCCTGAGGAAAATTATTTATCATTATTGTTATATAGTTTTGTGAGGTTATATTTTATGATATAACCATAGAGAAAACAATTCTTCATCGTTTCATTTATGAGCGATGTTTAGTTCTTGTTGTTGTTATTGTCAATTTAACATTTTCTTTTATGTTTGTTGAATATACTATATGTACAATAAAAACAGCACAACATAAACTTACTGACATTATATGAATAAAAAACATATATACATATTCAGCATTAAAACATAAAAATTATTTTAGTTCATCATCTTTAATTATAATGAAAAGAAGTCATTAAAATATTTTAATTTTGTATTAAAGATGATGTCTTAAAATTGAGATAATTTTCGAGGCGGTGCTTGAAACGCGTGTATAAATTGTGTATGTGCTTCACAAAAAAATGTGTATATAAATTTAGAAATTATGCAAATCAGCTTTTTATGAATTCCAAGCAAATGGAAAATTATCAAACTGATCAATAATACCATAAAATGTTGTTTGGAATTTAAATTTTCCAGATTAAAATTCATAATACACGTAGAGCGCACACACATTAAAACACCTTTGAAACTATAAATCATAATCCTAAAAAAAAAAAACACAAAATTTCAAATTTCTGATAAAATGTGTATACTGTTTACCTTTAACCCAAATTTTTAAATATTTTATATTACTTCTTATCGGTTAAGGTTGCGTGTGGAATTTGTATGGGAAATTTATGGAAAAATTGAAAAATTTTAATGGGTGCTTTTTAATATATGGGTTTATGTCTACATGTTAAAGAGCCATAAGAACCCCAATAGAAAATAAACAAACATGTTTTGTATGTTCACTTTATTAATATTTCATCCAGTATGAATATTGCAAAAAACTGCAAAAAAAAAACCTAAATTATGTTAAATGGATTTTTCTAGACGTTATTGTATATCCAATTCACATTTAGGTTTAGGTAGGTTCGTATCGTGTAACAATACAGCATCGTTTAGTTTTATTGTGCTTGAATTTAACTCCTGATCAGGAAAAAGGTGTTGGGTGCTCCATCAAGAAATGTGCCGGTGTCAACGGAGTTGAGTATAGTCTCGATCTGTGTTAAAAAAGTTACCATCTCCTGGTACGTGGCTTCTGCCAGTGTACGCTTCAGTTGGTATTTAATAAATTTTACTGCAGCTTCCTATAATCCGCCGAAATGTGATCCAATGGGTTGGTTGGATTTCCTATTAATCGGTTTTTGTGAAAATAATTGGCAATTTTAGTCTCATTTACTATATTAAATAGTTCATTGAGGTGGTTTTTTGCCCCAATGAAGGTGTCCGTGGTTAAGTCACCAGCATGACTGGTGGATTGGTCCAGCATAATTAACTCCATTTTATAAAAAAAAAACTTACTTGATTGACTCGGTTTGTTGGTAAGTCGTCCGTCAGGGGTTGAATAGGTTTTGATGTGTATCGAAAACATTTTAAACATTTTTTTCTAACTCGTCGTATAATTAACTTGCAGTTTATTGTCCAGTAGTGTCTTTTTAGTGTAGTGAGCAATAGAATTGTCCACCGCTAAGTAACTCTTCGTGAGTAATACGATCCAGGGCATCGATGATGTCATCTTCAAATGGTAGTACTTTTGGATACTCAAAATCAACTGGAATGGTTGCATGTGCTAAACACCCTCCGATTCTATTCTTTTATTTCATTACGACAATATTTTTCTTGCTCATATTTTATTAACACTTATTTTGATTTGTTTAGTTCATCACACTTTAAGAATGTTTTAGGTCTATCATTGAGAGTCATCCTACAATTATTTGCGTAACGTTTACAGTAGGTCAGTATACGAATAGTTTTGTTCAAACTGGAATACAATGATCAATTTAATTGGTGTTAGATATGTTGTTAGATTGCAGTTGACTGTAGACTGGTAGTAAATTGGCCATTGCGGTTCAACATATTTTAACCATTTTGGTCCTGAGCACCAGAGGTTGTGGTGTAGTAATTCTGAAGGCAGTATGCCCCGAAAGGCGCAATCAGCAGAATTTTCTTTGAATTAACATGGTTCCAATATTTTTTCGTATGGTTTGTGGTGATTTGTGAAAAGCGGTTTCCAAAGAAAACGTCAAGAGAGCAAGGTAATATCTCTAGACATGCTATAATTATATGTTATAAGTCCATGGCCTTTTGTAGCTGAATATAAATCAAAGGGTACTGAGACTATATGAGAATTAGTACTGATAATATTTATCAATGGGTACTGATTGTAATAATTACTCATCAGCACATAAGGAAATAAGACACCAAACAAATCTGCAAGCACTTCAATAATTTCGTTTAAATATAAATGTGGCAAAATTATTTTATGCTCAGTAGAATACGACATCTTACAGTTTTTAAATAACAAACTCCAATAAGTCGAATTTAATCACAATAGGATTCATCACTTTGGTTTTAATAATTTAATGCTTAATCATTAGTTTTTTTAACTCTTCACTATAAAACTTTCATTTTTTTGTTGCGTATTTTGTAGGTCGCACTAAATTATTCGTCTTTCATTAAATATTTACCAAACTTTCACGAATCTCTTTTGATCTGTATATTTTGCCTAAAAAAAACTGCAGCAAATTAAAGCGGTTGAATTTTTCATCTTCGTAAATAGTTTTTTGAACTGGTCAAAAATCAACTCATTAGCAAGCCATTGAGAACCATTCCACTATAACTAATCGTGTTAGAGATAATATAGTAGTAAACCCTGAGAAAAGGCTGTTCGATAAAAGAACAGGCTATAATCTATTTCGCATAAGGACCGATATATTTCGGATGTTCAAGCTGCAATGCCTTTGGTGACTTAAACGCTTATCTAGATCAATTTGAGAATAACAAATTTGACCTATTGTTGAATTGGTATGTTTGTTGTTGGGTTGCCTTTATTAGGCAATTATAAGTAGCACAGCAACGCACCATAATACCAGTTAATTTAATTTATTTCAGATCATCAATGTCATTAATGCCTTTTAAAGTCTTAATTTCTTTGAGATTTTCGGATTTGAAAAAAGGGCAAATTCGACATCCGCATACTATCGGAAGTTAAGCTCTCGCTTGGAAAGCCAATGCTTTTTTCCAACCCTTTGATTTCTGATTTAGAGTTGGTCTCAGTCATCAGAATATTGACGTAAATATCATTTCCGAAAGCAGTAAAAAGAAACTTTAATCGATTATGATAAGCTTTTTTTGTAAATACTTGTTTTGAGGCGAAAATTACGAATTATTAATTCTAATGGGTAATTGTTGTTGATTAGATGGATTTTCTATTAATAATAATGGTACACGATGATTTGTATTTTTTATTATTATTTATTATATTTCAATTTTACATTTTACTTTTGATGTAGCCGGAAACCCTTTTTACTTTCTACTAATGTTTTATTATATAAGAATGAATTTTGATGCGTACGTATATCAGATAAGTCCCCGATGAACAAAACATCTTCATTTCCCTCCATTTCTTTGAATTCATTACTATTATTGATAAGCCCCATTTACGGGGGTTTCTATCTCCTTTAAACTCTTATATATTAAAGTTGTATTTCCCCCTTCCATCTCGTCTTTGATAAAGTTGTATATTCGATTTATGTATTTCATTTGAGAGCTCTGCTTATTACTCACTGTCTAATCCAAAACTGATTTTGAATCAGTGAATATTTTGATAAGTTTCTTGATAAAAGTTTGTAAGTCAAGCTCTTCTAATAGATTCGTCATGAATTTTATCTTACATTGAGTGAAACATACTGCCATCAATTTGGCTTCCATTGTAGATAATGTAACCATCTTTTGCTTTCCGTTTTCCAGTTAACCATTGATTCATCTAAATGATTTCCCATCAGCAGTAGTATACCATCCAGCGTCTGCCGTGGCTCTTAAATCTACATTATCCTCGCTTAATTTTAAACACATATCTTTAGTGTCCTTTAAGTAACGCAAAATTTTTTTTGCGGTTCAACGCGGATTCCTCCCGAGTCAGTGTTATACTGCTGCGAAAGTTTGCTTATTGTAAAGGCCATATCAGGGCGGGTTCCTCTTGACAAATAAATTATTGATCCTATGGATTCTTGGTACTTGTCTCTTGATGTGTTATCTGAATCATGATAATTTCATTAACTCCACTTAATCCTGGTGTTATGGAATTCGAATTCTTTAATCCATATTTGTTGAGTACTTTGTCAATATAGCTTGATTGCGTAAGAAAATTTCACTACCATTTTCCTTTATTTCTATTTCAAGAAATACATTGTTGTTTATTTCTTCCATCTTGATTTGGGTTTTAATACCGTTTTTAAAATTATCGATAATAGCATCGGAATCATCGATCACCAAAAAAATCATCTACGTATACTCCAACTATGATAAACTTTTCACCCTCGTGTCGTATAAATACCCAACAATCAGTTTTAAGGCGTTGAAATCATTTTTCTGTCATTATTTGGTGCAGTCTCATATACCAACATCTTCCAGATTGAGGTAAACTATAAATGCTCCTTTTGAACAAGTAAACTTTATTCTGATTGTGGTTATATCCGGGCGCTTGTTCCATGTTTACAGTTTCGGTTAAATCAGAGTTTAGATATGCTGACCTGACGTCGAAGAGTTTTCTTCTTTTCTTTTTAATTACTGCAATAGATAATAAGGTCCTTAAGGTTTCGTACATGATTACTAAGGTTTAAGACTCCTCATAATTAACTCCAAATTTTTGATTATGTCTGGCTTCAACTAATCTTGCCTTATATGTTTCGCCTGGTTCATATCTTTGCTTAATTTTAATGATCCATTTACTTTTTGAGACTTTTGTATTCGTTGGTCGTTCTACTTCGTCTCATACTCGTAATCCGCTTACTTTCTATTTTATGTTCCATGGCTATTTATTATTTTTCTTCATCGAGTGTTTCTATTACATCTTCGTATGTTCTCGGTTCTACTTCAGTAATAAAATTTGCAACATAGTATTCCAACTTACTAGGAAGTTTTTTGTTTGCTGTGGTCTGAGTATCCTTACTTTTTGACATTCAATGTTACTCTCTTTTCTATCTCCACGTTATCTGGGCATGTTTTATCATCCATATTACCCCGATCTTGTATTTCATCTATTTCTTGGCTTTCCGGTGGCCTTGATTGATGGTTATTCAAGACAATATTCTGTATAATATTGTTATTAGGTAAGATTGTAATATTATTACTTGTAGGTATTATACCTTGGCTTGACTCATGAAACTAAACGTCTTTTGTTTCGTATATCCTTTTATGCTATTGATGAAATATTCTGTATGCTTTTTTCGTTTTAAATAACCTACTAAAATTCTCTTTTTCGCTCGTGATTGTAGTTTTGACGTATTTTGTTTCTTAACTCTATAGAGTTAACTCTATAGAGTCCTATAGGAGGCTAAATATCCATATGTCCGCAAGTGACGTACATAAGGTTTCTTGCCCCCTCCCCCTCCTATAGCTCCATCGGTGTTTTACTCATTTCGTTTTAAATAAGTGTTAAATTATGAAGGTAACATGCTGTTGATGCTGCTTCTCCCCAAAATTGTACTGACAGATTTCCATCGATTAGCAAGCATCTGGTTTTGTCCAATAATGTTCTATTAGCTCTTTTAGCTACACCGTTACTTCTCGGCAAATATAGGCCTTCATTTTTGATTTTACGAATTCCGATCCATTGTTTGGTCTTATTATTTTAACTTTTGTGCTTAGTTCGTTTACTTTTCGCTCGATTATATCATGTAACTTTTGTTAGATTTCACCTTTGCTATCTAATAGTTCTACAAAGTATTTTCTGGAATATTGATCCACGACTATCAATATGTATCCTTTGTTTCTTAGTGTGGGATTTTGCATAGGTCCACACAGATTGACAAATAATCTTTCAAGTGGTTGAATAACCGTCTCATTTTTTCCATAACACGTGAACTGCACGCTTCACTTTTACATTTGAACTGTTGTAAACCTCTGACCATGTTCTTCGTTTTTAACTATTTTATATGTGTTTTGCTTATAAGACCTAACCTTTTGTGCCAAAGTTCGTAAGAATGTTCATCAAATTTAAAACAGGTTTCTGCAACTGTTATATCCAGTATTTTTTTAGTAGACAACTTAATTTTGTACATGTTTGCACTAAAACTTCCTTTGCATATTAAAGAGCCATATTATATATAAATGTGAGCGCTTTCGGTATGTAATGTTATTGAGTTCGCTTGTTCACTAAACTCGGAATTGATAGCAAGTTTATTACAACTCCTGGTTTATTACAAATAAAACAAGTTTTTTGGTTTCCGCTTCTACGTTTATAATTGGTTCGAAACACATTCATTTCCGTTGAAGCTCCATTTAAGTTTTTTGTTCTAATGACATTAACACTTTCCGAATTTCTGTAAAGTATGTTATCCCTCGATTTATACATGGTTAGTGGTATTGTTATCACATCGTATTTTCCTAGCAGGCCGCCTTCCAAAATGTATCGAACAAATTCTCAATACCCTGTGATCGGGTAAGATAATTTTCTATATATCTTCATTTTGTTTCATCTTTAATCGGGTTAATTCGAGAGTTAAATCCATCAATTTGTCCTCTGTAGCACCTTGGAAACGATCCTTTATTGTTTCTTAGAGTGTTTTTAAGTTGTTGTTACCTTTGAATGCTAGCGCCTGGTCTGGTGCTAAACTTAAAATAATTAAGCTTATGCTTTTTAATTTTTCTTTTTTGCTGGCAGCATCAATTTCCACGATTTTTGGCTCCTCGTTCACTATTGTGTCTTTGAATAATAATTTGGCGTCCAACAACGCTTCTATTCGAATACTCCATAATATGGTGTAATACTCCATAATACTCCATTATAAAATGTAGGTTTGTAGGGATCATTTTGTAAAAAAAATTGATAATCTATGAAATACTTAAACATCGTGGTTGTTATTAAGATCAAATACTATGTGGACAAGAGGGAAAATTAGTTCTTGTAATTAGACATGATTTTGGCAGGAAATGAGGAATGTCAATATAAATCAATATGCCAGACATTTAGATACTTCAAGATATCTGTACCATTATATGACTGATTGGTATGGTCTTACACAAAAAAAAATGAATAAGGTTTGCATCAAATCTGCAATGTTTTAATCTCTTTTCTCAATTCATTTGGTCCTGCCTTAAAGTAAATCAGCTGGTATTTCAAGCGTACAATATTCTAATTTGTTATGAAAGCTAAAGTAGTTACATGCAGAAAGAAGATATCAAAAATATAATTTTTCGAAATTTCGCCTTTGCTTAAAGTGAATTTTTGAACTTAAAGCCACGAATTTTATCTAACACTGATTTATGCGTTGGATATAATTCATTTGTTTCCGCTGTATTCATCGTAATAATAATGAGAACGGCTCGTCAACCCTCGTTTTAGTTTTTCACTTATTTATATTTCAGGAGTCATGTAAATCTGTTCCCCGAACCAAAAAGGCTATTTATAAATAAATATATATTTATAATCAATTTTGAAACATAAAAGCAAGCCAACATTTTCCTTTCAAGTGATGTTATATATATATATATATATATATATATATATATATATATATATATATATATATATATATATATATATATATATATATATATATATATATATATATATATATATATATATATATATATATATATATATATATATATATATACATTTTTAATTAGAAAATTAAAATCCATTTAATAAATAATGGTTCGTTTCCTTATTTTCCACAATTTTGCTATTCAACATCAGCAACAAGTAATTGAATTTTGTGCAGAACAAAGAGGAAAAACGTTTGAAAAAACATCAACAACAAAATATAAGTATACGTGGATATACATAAATATACGAATCCTCGTTTTCTTAATTGATCAAGAGGAAAATAGTTTTACTCCTTTTTTTCAATTTCTGCATTTGATGTTGAATTTATAATGTAATTTTTTATAGAAAGCACACATTTTTTTGGTTTTGAAAAGGTTAACGAAAAAATCCAATTATAGTTGATTAGCTAAATAGAATTATATAAAATTCTACAAAATTTTAATGTAATTAGATTATTGATTCATGCCGACGTGTGTCTATAAAGGGTGAGTCATTTAAAGTGGGACATTTAAATAACCCAAAAATGAACAGCTTTGCTTTATGTCAGTTGAATTGTAAATGATAACCTACCTTGTTCTGTATCCAAATATATTCCTTTTTGATATTCACATATCAATTATTTTTTTATATTCACATATTAGAAAAATTAAACCAGTCGTTAGTAAACATTGACCGAAAAGTCTTTACCGCAGTACTAATATATATTTTACATTCCCCATAATTTAAAATCTTTACAAAAAATTCACAATTATTTTGAAAGCAACAAAATATCTTAATTCAATTAAAAATAAAACAAAACACTCAACTCAAACTTATAACTAAAAACAATTGCAATTATCAATGCACGATTGATGCATATTTTGAGTATAGTAAAAATTTAACATAAGATGGAAATTTTAAAGTGGAAATATTTTCGAGAAGAACTAGGTTGATATAGTTGCATCACTTTAAGTAACTCACCCTGTACATTAATAGGTGGTGCATGATGAGATCAAATTACACGTACCCACTATATGTATAAATCAATCTGCTTGTACACGTGTTGAGATAACAAAAACGTGTATTACAAACAAAAACTTTTATTCGAAAATCATCAAAGATTTTCGTATCTAAATCACTTCAAATATTTATCATATAAAAACGAAACGCACCATGTTTGCTGATATGTCGAATAGAATTTCAACCAAATCGAACGAAGTCTACAAATTTTAGAGTAGGTGGATGTATGTTTTGCTCTGTCGAGATATTGATTTTTTTTCCTGTATAAACAAATGATTTATAATGGAACTGGTTACATTTTCTATATAATTTTCGTGTAATTTCCCACCTTTTGATTTCGTTTCATATATAAAACCCTTTTTAATACCTTCTTTGTAATTCGTAATATGATTTGTTGACGGTCGTATGGAAAATAAAATATTTGTGATTTTTATTTTTTTTTTTTATTTTGGAAAACTCCTAAAATTGAATTAAATAATTTGAATATTTACTTTTATAGCATCATGTAGGGTACAATGGTGGTTTTTGTAAATTTATAATGATGCAATATTTACATTTGTCGATGAACTTATTCGATTACATCAACTTCAATTGGATTTCGATGCATAATGCCTCGATCTTTTTTTTTGGGTTGCTGGAAGTTTGTCGTATGTGCAATTTAATTTTTGATTAGCATCGCAAGAGGCTGATATATTTATTTAGTAATGTGGTCTTCTTTATTCCATTTTATGTTTGTAGAGAGCTTTTATCAGTATAAAGGCAAAAAAAATCATAATATCATCGGAACAGAATAAAAACCTTTATCTATCAGGCCTGTATTGTTTATTCGATCCAAATATGCTTAGTATCTGTATGACCTCCATTCAATTTTGGAAAAGCGTTGCACATGTTAACCAAGCAAATAATTGGAATTATGGATCAAACACCGCTCTGCTATTATGTTGATTCAGAAAAAACATTCCGTAATCTGTACAACAAAATATTTGTTTATGTCACCAATGATATTTTGCTATCCTGTACTTACTGTAACGTTTAAATTTATGAATATTGCACTCTTTAACATAAGGTAGTCACTGTGCGATTGCAATTGAATTAAGATTTTTTTACTTCTTTCGTTTAGATTCAACCTACGTATACAAAGACCTTAATAACTAACCATTGAGTATGGCCCCAGCATTCAATATCTTAGATGCCAAAAAATTAAGACTCCCCTAATATATTCACGAGACGACTTTATTGTCACTTCTTTAGTTAAGGAACCACTTTTTTCGAACGTAAACTTAGTAAAGAAGAGACAGGCTTAAATGAAATATCACACTCTTGAATGAAACCACTGAATTGAACCATTGAGCAATTGCTGACGTTATAAAGATATGATCACCGAATACATTTGGTGTTGTCATTTCGTTAAACTTTTGTTTTTGAAAGATATTTTGACTTTTCATCCTCAGTCGGTAAATTTATCATCGCATATGTGCATCATTTTTTTTTTTTTTGCTATATAATTTCTCACAATCTAACGATTGTGTAAGACAATCTGAGTGTAAAACTTAGAGTATCGACCAATCCAAATGATTAATTTTCTCATCTAAAAACGTGAGAAAGTGGGAGATCATGTTTCTGGAACTGAACCGTGTATATGCAAATACGATACACTGGCCGAAAATTACTTATTTTGAATCATTTTAAAACATCCAAAAGCACTCGACTTAACTTTTTAGATCATTAGAACTAAATATGGTCGATCATATGCTGCTTCACCATGCAGTTCCATCGACGGGTTTGCCGTTAATATAACAATTAACATGGCATCACAGCATTACATTTGCATGTTTCGTGATCCACTGAAAGATTATGGGAATAATTACTGACACAACACACCAACGAAAACTTTATAATCGGCAGCTAAAGTTTCCTAGTGATTAATCATAATCACAAAAATGGTTCACTGTGAAGTTTAGTTTAACTAAAGCAGATGAAGTACACGTTATAAGCCTTAAAATACAAGTAAAAGACGACAAACCAAACAGTTGTGTTATTTTTTCAGTTTAAAGGATAGAGTTAAATTCATTGCAAACTTCTGTTTAAAGGCTTTCCGACCAGTCTGGTTATTATAACAATGGTAATTCGATTGGTGATCGCGTTTGACGACTTTTCATCGTGAATTTTCTGATATGTTTACTCTTAATTTGTTTTGCTGAAGGTAGCGTTGAATCTGATCAAGAATGGTTGCAGGTCACCGACAGTGGTAGCATGCTAATTTTGAATACTTAAAATATGTGTAGATGTTAATGAAGTACATTTAGGTCAGTAAAATTGAACTTATTGTGTAGAAATGTATAAAAATTTACTTTACTTTGAAACAGCACTGGAATAAATAACTCATCGAAGGGCTATAATGCAAGTAATGCATTGAAGTGCAGAATCCATGGGCCGAACCATCGTTCATCCCAGCACAGGCTGGCTGGAGTAATGCCATTTAAAATTATTAAATTATAATTAAATTTGGCCATTTAAAATTATTTTAAAATTTTGGCATTGCAGTGGATTTAAGGTTTTCTAAGACATAAATTCCTAATAAGCATTTAAGAGCTTGAGTATTGACTTCCAACTCGAATATAGGCTCTCGAAAACTTTTCTGAGATGAATTGTATGCTCTCCCTTATTCTTACTGGTAAAATCAAGGCGTACTGGTGTGAAACGCTAAATTGAGGATACTAAAATGTTCAAAAGTCAGTTTTAAGGTTGACAGTACCAAACGACGGTCTTGCAAAACGTAGACGTCTTTCAGTAAACATGTCATGTACCATGTTGTGTTTAACTAGACTGTTGCAAGCGGGTAGACCTTAAACAGATGAACACATTTTAAAATTAGAACCGTGGAAACAATTAACCATTTTAGAGATTCGCGAAAGTATTTTGACCTGGGCCAACATGCACGGCCTGTCTTCTTTTTAAATCGATACTCCCAAAAAAGTAAGCTCATATAATTGGACAATCAACTTTATACAAAGCAAAAATGTGGAAACTATCACTTAAAAGTCATATTTTATTTCAGGGTCAGATTACGATGAATTTCTTTTAAAATTGTTACATGTCTACCAATTCTAATGATAATTTCTTTGCCGTTTTTTCTTAGCTTTTGGAAAAACTTCTCTTCTCTATTTAGAGAATCGTTCTGGAGGCATATGATATCAGGACTAATTATAGGCCACATTATTTGTATCACTTTGACCTCAAAGTGGTCGAAAGCTTTGTCATCGTTTTGAAAGCTAACACATTTAGCCTCTTATGCTCTTTTTATGGTCATGATATGGGGTCATTTTGACCTCAGTGCATTCTCCACAAATTGAATGACTTTGCAGGACTTTGTAATGTATCCAAATACATGACACCTAAAGCACCGTGAGGTTAAGGTCCTTTTCTGTGATTTTACCGTTATTTTGGGTGACAATCGGTGCTTTAAGGTCCCCTTACTTTTCTAAACAGTTCACATAATAGACAATGGTTCTGGATAATTTCTTATCCAAGAGGCCTAGCATCTTTGTTAATCAGAAATATGTTAATGTCTGGCAAAAGCTGATGCCCTTGGATTTATTAAATCCCTTTTATTTTTGTTAACATCCTCGCTTTAACAAAGGAAGCTCGTTTCCCAACCAACAATGGCTTGTACTCTGACAGTCCAAGTGGGTTTGCATTGAGCTTTTTTGTCTTTTTTTTTTTCTTATTAGAACACTTATCTCAATTATCTCTGCGTTTTCCAGTGCCTGTACATAGTACACTTTATAGTTTGTAGGTTATTAATTGATTAAGCCAAAAACTACGATTCTCATTGTAAATTCAATATCTCTGATAGAACTGTGGCTCTCTAGGGCTATAATTGCATCAGTTAAGCGACTAACTTCATTTATTTTTTTTAAACAGCCCTCATTTTAATTTTTCGGGCTTCAACAGGGTTTTGTTACTAAAACAAAAGAGCGGTTCAAAAGTTTTTGGTCATTTGCCGCATGATCGGAAAATCTATGAAGTTTTTATTTTATATCCGTCAGATGGCCTGGAATTTTTGGGGTGTTGTATATAATAAAGATAACAGTTTATCGCTTCCTTACCAAACTAATGATGATAATAGCAGTTCTTCTTATTATCGTTGAAATAAAACTTGCTTTTATTCTAAGGTCTTCATGATCATGAATTCGACATTTGAATTTTAATCGAACTCGACATATTTTTTGCTTATAGAAATTGAAACGCGAACTAGAACTGTGGGTAATGTCTCTTTTTCAGGATAGCTAATCCAGATTTAGCGGACAAGAGTGTAACACCATATGTATTGTTGTCATGAAAACGCACATACACCACGGCACCATAAGCCTTTTCACTGGCATTCAAATACTAAAATTTTGTTAAATCATTAAGTTTAGGGTTGTTGGGCACCTGATTATCGAAAGACTCGATGTAGCCTTTCAATTTCGTAACCTCACCATAAACATTATCAAGAAATCGTAATCTCGGATAAAGTCTTTTTTCCAACCCTGGTCGTAGTTCATAGTAGTCACGAGTCATAACTAATGATTCCAAGTCTAACTGAGTTTTTCTGAAGGTATTACAAGTGCTGATAAAATTATCAAGATGCAACTTAATTTTTGACATAGAAGCCGAACTTAATTTGGCTGTCGTAAACTCTGACAATTCAATCAAAGAATTATGGCCCACTTTGTTCGATTGAATAAATCTAAATAAATCTATAAATTTTATCTGGGCCACCGCCATAAGAACAATGGGAAGTTTCAGATATCGCGTCGGTTACTAAACGGTTATGAATCGAATTTGGGTTTCATATGATTACCGTGAAACTTTAAAACTGAAATTATTCTAAAACACCAAAATTAAATTTAAAAAGAGGTGGGGCGGAGGTCAATGGCGATATGCAGCAGCACCCGTATGCACTGTTGTACTATGGATGATGTTGAATAGTAATTTTTCCGGAAATTTTATACGATTGCTTGTCGATCCAATAGGTTTGGACGCCGTTGGCACTTATATTTTAAAATAAATCCGCAATTGGACGGATATTTTTGGAGAATGAATCAACACGCTTAGTACACGTGCTTTTTTAGCATCCGCACGTTTGGTCCTCGTGTGTTCCCACTTCTGACACTGATATTTAACAATATCGGCTGGAACTTTTTCCTCCCGACGGTCAATTAAATATTTAATAAAATAAAACAAACGTTTTCTGATACCTAACGAATGTAGGCCAAGATTTACAATTATTGCTTTATGTTTTAAAACTTTATAATCATAATGAAGACATCTTCTCTCTATTGGATCAAACACAATTGCTCATAAGGGAAATTACGTGTTCTATGGTGCGGGAAATACCCCTACCAATTGATTTGATAGACAATAAATAAATAAACACTAGTTATCATCCGACACTATGAAGCTTTGGAGACCTACAAAGGGTTACTGCGCTGGTTAACAATTACAAATCAATTGAATTAACCGTTTTATGACCCTATAGACAAATTACTAAATGTCTTGTATAAAAAATTACGCAATCATGTAATTACACTGATACTCAAATTATTGCAAGACCCACTTTGAAATACCTCGCAATTAGAAAAGTGCATGTCTATGTATACTATTTTAAACCAGTATATCAGTAATTTTCTGCAAAGTGGCCTATGTGAGTTGTACGAGACGACTTTATATTTTAAGGTAATCTAGCCATTACAATGCATGCATTTTTTTATGAATTATTTTATTTTTATGACGATGATATATTTTTTAAGTATCTAACATTTTTATATTTACTAAAATTACTAATCACAAATCTAATCTTATTTTATGTATTTTTTTCTCTTATTGTTGTTTACAGATAGAACAACAACAAAATATAAACAACAAAACTATGTTTATTTATGCTTGTTTTTGCCATTTTATGCTAACAAATTTTTTAATAAAATCACAGCAAAAATAAAATTTCATATAAGTTTGTGAGTGTGTGTACATCTACGTAACATACACATTTTGCAAAATAAAAAAAAAATAAAAGTAAAAACCACGAGTGTAGCACCAGCAGCAAAATTTTAACAAATTCATAAAATTTTTCATCTTACCTACATAAAATCAACAGCACCAACAACATTCATATTCTTAAAATAACACTATGATCGAGAAAAAAAAACTATGTTGTGTTCTCGATACAACATAATTACGAGACAACATAGTTTCCGTTGAACGAACATTAACAAAATTGGGATACTACACAGTGCGTTGAATTAGACGAGGCAAAAATACCAACTTTGCACAAACAAAAAACACAAGTAAAATGTACACACAACATTTTCTTTAACGCAACGAAATTTTCTTTTCTTTTTTTTTACATTTTCTTTTATTTATTAAACAAAAAATAACAATAATAATAGAATTAATTCAGTATTCATGATTAACTCCAACGGTTAACATATATACAGCAGCCGTGTGTGTTTTGTAGAAAAAAAGTGGAAAATTGTTTTTCTCGTTTTTTACGTTTTTCATTTATAAAAATAACAAAAAAATAATAATAATTTGTGTGTCGCGCGGGATGCTGCAATAACATGTGATATGTGCTCGTATTCAGTTCAAGTGACATTTGAAAAATCGTGCTAATGAGTTTTTCAATTTTATAATTTTTTTTAGTTTAGTTGTGCGATATTATATTCACTATGTGCGGGAAATGAAAATTAATTTTTTTTTGTTGTAATTTAATTAAAATTAATCCTATATATATTTTTTTTTGTGTTATTCTTGTTGCTATTATTAAAATTTTAATTATGTTTTTGTGAAAAAAAAACTGTGAAGTGGCTATCCTCTAAAATTTATTTTAAAAAAAATAAAAGTGCGCGTGCGCTCTATTTATCAACCTAATTTAAGTTGAAAACGTGATTATAAGCTTAATTAGTTTACGGTTTATTGTGTTAAAGTTCATCTATGATGAAATTAAAAAAATGTTCCATTCTATTAATTTATTACATGAGAAAAGAAAATTCTAATTAAATTAATTAATTAAGTAAAAAAAAAGTTTGAGCGAAAGAGTTAAATTAAATTAAATTTTACGAGTGAATTGTTTTGTTTTAGTTTTTGTTTTAATTTTTTTTTTTTAAGTGTTGACGAGACAAAAAATTAAAAAAATTAAATTAAGAAAAGTGAAAAAAAATAATTTTTAGGCTAAATTATAGTATAATATAAAATTAAATTAGATATGAAAATAGAATGGCTGGCCCGCAAGCACAACGACCCATTTCTCATACAGAGGGTGCCAGTGCGTCACGGGCGCTACGACAATCGGATTCACAGGTGGAAATCGATGTGGATTCGAATAGAGGTAGTAAAGACGACGACATTGAAGATGGTAGTACAAAAAAAGGACGACATAAACATAGGCCATTATATAGGAGATTATTTAGCTACATAAGAACAGCATGGACTGGAGTGAAATTTTCATCGGGAAATGGTAAATTAATTAACATAAATTTATTAAACATTTTATTATTCTACTCGTGTAAATGTGTGACTAATCGTTTGAATGTGGTTTGATGAAATTAGAATCGCGCTAAATATATTTGACATTAATTCAATTCTGAAAATTTTTATTGTCGAGTGTTTTTATGTTGATTTCTAGTGCGTGCAATACCGGACCAAATTTCCCATACCAGTATTTCAGTATTTTCCCTAAGTAATACAGCTATTCTGGTATTACACCTACATCCAACTAAAGGGTTGAGCTATCCGCATATTATACCTTCATGTATCTCATGAAACCGTTCGTTGCCGCCAGATTTGACAAACCACGTCACAAAGATCTTGTTTAAAGTCGCCACGCCATCGTTGCCTGTGTGTTCTCTTCAGAAGTTCACCAAGCTGGTAATTGTTGGTTCATTTTATTAATTTTTCGATGTGATGGGTCCTTTCGACGTCCTACATTTCAGTTCGGTTTGATGAATCCGTTTACGACACAGTAATAACAGAAAACAAATAACCTCTAGATATTAAGTCAACAAATGTACCCTATTTATAGCTTTGATATATAGAGAATATTGATAGGTGAATGTGAGCGGAAAAATGAAATAATTTTGCATTTGCTCACATTCAAAAAATCTTGAAATGTGTTGACCAGCTACAAAAGCTAACTGGTCTCTTTGCAACTCAGGCGGCAATCGGACATGTTAGGGATTGGAGCAAAAATTAGCATATAGTCAGCATGCAAGAGGCGTTTAGCTCCCTCAAAACATATAACCACATCGTAGTGGTTTGATGTGACTGTCCTGATATTGTACGGAAGCAATGCGAAGAGGAATCAAATATTTTAATAAATTTCAGTCTGTACTTTGGAGTTAGTGCTATTAAAAATATCATTACAGAATGAGACTTAATTTATATAATATGTGGACGTACCAGTAAAGAACCCGTATTGCTTAGAGAAAAAATAAAATAAATTAAAACTATTTAAATATGTCGTTCCTCTTGCCTAGCTAAAAAACAGGATGAATGACAGAAACCTCTCAGGAATCCGAAAAATGCTTCTACGAATATGAAATAAAAATTATATTGGAATTGGTAAAGCCAAACGCACTGCACACTTTCTGGACAAAATGAGTGGGAATCCATCATGTCCAGCACCTTTAGTAATATCCAGTTGCAATAATTTACTTCCCCCACAGTACAATTAATATGATTAAAATCCGAATTATCGTACTATAATTATTTCCTAAACTGAAATAAATTGTTAACAAGTATACAATTTTTCATACAATTGTTTGATTGATTGATTCAGAATGTACGGCTAAGCATTAAGCAGGATATCCCGGAGAGCGCCGGGCCCACCGTACACCCGTCTTTACATATACTTGGAAGTATAAAGCAGGATATTAGTTAAATTATTGAGATCGACCCAGTTACAGACACTTTGGCGGACAATAGTTAGTAAGTTTTTGGGTGGTAGAAAAAGGAAAGGTATGTCAGTAATGACAGAATTTGTCCGGTTTCCCGGAAGCCAATATTCAAACTACTGTTTAGCATAAAACAATCACAACTTTACTGAACGGCTTTGCATTTTGTCATCTCTTATAAGCAACACACGTGTACCACCATTTATGCAAAATTTTCCTGAAAACAAAATCTACTAATCGAAACTACTTGCTCTTAGCCGTAAGCTGTAATAAATTGAATCAGTTTTCGCTTGAAAATACAAAATATTATAAAGTAGGTTTAAGAAATTGATTTAACAGTAAAAATCAATTGAATTAACCGTTTGTATTTATTTTTAAAATGTTCCTCGCATCATTGTTCATCTTGTTTCATGTCGAATTCTTCAATTTCTCAAAATTGTTTTAACTGATTTGCTAAGTCAATATATTATATTATGGTTTTTATGTTGTGGTGCTGGGCACTTGAATTTTTGAATTTTCCGAACACGATCCAACCTATAGTTCTTTTTTTTCGCTATTGGGTGTTCTGAACTTCTTTTGATAATATCCCCTATCACGCTCTTTGTCAAATAATTCGCTCCTAGCAACATATCTATGAAGCCTGACTTCATAGATATGCATCCAGACTTCTGTTTCTATCTGTTTTTCTGGAAGCAGTTTTGTGAGTTTCTGAAACTCTAGAGCATCTAAGTGCAACTCGAATTCAGAATTTATGATAGATCGAATTTTGAGGTACACTATTTTATTTACCACTCTAATGTTGTGACCTCCAATCCCAGCTATTTTGGCAAATACTTTCTGCCCATTCAGATTCAATTTCTGAACTGCTTCGTTGGTTATAAAAGTGGTTTGTGGTCCTGGTTCTATCAGAACTCTTAACGTGGCTCAGTTTCCATCGGAGTAAGTAGCATCATTTCTTTTGGATGCATCGGTACGTTTGGTGTTTTGATGAAAATCATCTTCTGCAAACCTTGTTTAGTAGCGCTTTTTGATTTTTGCCTGTTGTCCACAACTGCTTAAACCTTGCATATTGGCCTAGTGTGCGGTTCATTTGACAATAGACACAAATCTCTGTGGTTATAGCCGCAAACGTTTGTTACACAATTTGTAGCTTTAGTTGTTGCGTTTTATTACTACAAGAGGCTTTGAAATATTGGGTTGTTCAAGGAACTTCAAAAATTTATTGGTTTCTTGTAATTCAGCCACGTTCTGGAACGGACTTTCATACATTCGTCTTGTTTTATTGTCCATTTTCTTTAATAAGATAAAAATAAAAAAGGAATTTCACGATTCTACGTTTATTCCTAGGCTTTTAATTGCGTGTATGCATTCATTTGTTGGATTGTGTAAATTTCTAATTGGTTGAGCATGCTATTGCGCTTATGACCCGCTGGTATTTAGTTTTTTGATTCGAAATTTTTAATGGACTCGTCTTCATCTTGAAGTATACAATATTGGCTGCGTTATGGTGTTGGTGTGGCCCAGTGTTTAATAACGAGCATTTCCTTTGGAAAGGTCGTTGCAACCGTGTTTCTTTCATTGGTGTATGGATGATTTTTGTTGTTTGGTGTAACAAAATTGTAGATCTGTTCATTTGTTTTTACGAACTCAGTGTATAGTAGTAGCTCTTTTAGTAGCTTTATCTTCGTTTCGAAATATCTCTTCGTCTTGTGGATTTTTCCATCTTTATTGTAATTGCTCTCAAATGGAACAATTTTGTTCAGAACTATGGTTTGTTGAGCAATTAGTTCATTCATTATGGTCAGTAGTTTTTTTGACAGACGGTTTTGCTGGTTGTTGTGTAGCACTTGACTTTGGCTGGGCATTTCGATGAATTAGGTTGTTTTAAACACTGTGACGAATATTATACTAACGCTTTTACCGGTTGGTGTTTGGGTTTTGTGGCAGGTTGTTTTTGTTAAGAAGAACCAATGTTTATTTAAGAGATTAGTATACCTACCTTAAGTCTCGGAGCTAGTCCACTAATTATAAATAAATATTTTTATTATAAATGAATAGAGTTAGTTTTTATTACTTTCTAACTTCTATCTACTTTATTCAATTTGTATTATCTTATATATAGTTTGGTTAGGTTAGGTTAGGTCAAGGTGAACGTGACATAGACCCAATTGGTCCATCATAACCTAAGCAAAACCAAATATATTTTCCAATCATTACCTACTAAAACCAATTCTTAAGCAGTTGTTGTCCCTAACACTCATCCTACTGAGATCTGACAGATCCCACAGGAGGGCTCCCAAAAAATTCAGCTTGTATCGAGCTAGACTAGCACAGGTGCCGAGCAGATGTAGTACAGTTTCCTCATCCTCCTCATTCTTACAACTTCTACCATAATCCTGCAAGAGAACACCCAGTCTACTCGCATGCTTCCCAATGAGACAGTGTTCAGTAATGACACCCACTATTATACTTTTATTAAACCGTTGCAAGGATATCAGTTGGTTAGACCTTGTTAAGTATAGGGAATGCTAAATTTGCCAATTAATTACACGTGAAGCACAATTTTCCCATCTACTCTTTGTGATTTCAAAAGCTTTCTATTGTAGGAGCAGTTTTCACAGTGAGTTGAATGTTGAACTGTTCGGCCATCTCGTTAAGAGATGAGAACTAGTCTTAGGCTGCTTTCGAAGTAATAAAACCTGACTGTAAAACATTAATGAGAGCTTGACTGTCCTTAAAAATGCCAATATCCCCAATAGATATTACATTATACTTCATCAAGTTTATGGCTTCAGTGATTGCGATGAGCTCCACCAGAAAAATAATAAAACACTACACTGATCAGAAAAGTGAAAAAATAAGTTTAAATTTAATTTCTTGCAAAACACCTCATATCCGACCCTGCTGTTAATTCTCGATCCATCCGTAAAGAAGTTAATCTTACCGGAATTGAGAACTGCTTCGTTCGCCCAGTCCTCTCTAAAAGGAGTAACAGACAGAAATTTAACTTTGAATAGTTGGAAATTTGGAACATCCTGAGAAATGAGTTTCCAGTAGGAACTACAGAAATTTCATCCTCGTCGTAGTCCAGGTACCATCCGGTCATTGTAAGTATCTTGGAAAGGAAGGACAAGTAGATAGGATCATAAGTAGCCTAGCTGCTTTAGAAGACTCCTGTATTTAACATAGAATGGTTTCCAAGCTTAGGCTTTTTGCACGTCTTAATTCGTTTATTTATATGATTTGAGGACTTTCTTATAGGAATCCCAGTCCACACTAGCGTTTGTTCTGTTCACGATTTTAAATACCTTCTTGCATTTCAGCCGTTTAGAATTTTAGAATATTTCTAATTTAATCCCAATTGTCAACAGCAATGATCAGAAATGGAGTGTTATTTGGACACTTTCCAATTAACTAAATTATTTGACATGAAATTTAAAACAAGGGTAATGTCCAAAACGTCCTGTCTAATACTAGTTATAAAATTAGGCTTACAGCCTATATTACAGATATAAAGTTAAGTACTTAGAATGTAATAAAGGAGTAACTTACCCCTCGCGTTTGTATCGATGCTTCCTCATATCGTATGGTCTGAATGTGCGACGTATCTGACGACTATTCCAATATTACGTATCCAAGCATTCGTAGACATGCGCAGCTTATGTTATTTGGAGGAAGAATTTCCCCATGGTGTGGTAAGTACACTGAAACGAGCCAGAGTTTCCGATTGTTGACCTCAAAGCTAGCTGCTACCACATTTGCATCGATATAATTAGCAAGCAAAATATGTTTAGTTTTTTCTTTGCAAGAATGCACGAATAAATCCTACCTTCAACCTGCACAAACAGTAATTTATAGATGCAATCCACGGTTCTTGAACCAAGACGACATCAATGTCACCCTTTATGACAGATTTGAGGATGAGCGCAGCTGACGGTGGATTACAAAGATGTAGATTGACTTATAATAGCGCTTTATCATCTTGATGCTTAAAAATCAATCGACACTACAGTAATATTAGCTATTTCTGAGTCCGAGGTCGTGGAAAGATTGCAGAGTTCATCCATTGATCCGGATAGCTCGTTAAACAGATTTGACTCCTTTACTTCTTTAATTTCTAAATTTTGAAGTTGTTTGTCTAAAGGACATACATCCACAGCCAAGGTTTCGTGCAAAACGGAGGTTCCCCCAACTAATTCCGATGCCTCTGACTTAGCAACCAAATCCTTTTTATATAGTTTCAGCGTGACAGCGCCTAAACTTTTGCTAATTAGGCCACCTATCTTAGCCAGCACTGCCAGTGATTCGTTGTTAATTATATTTATAGCCGACATGTATACATTTTTAGCCTCTTTCACTCTGGCTATCTTTCAGTTATTGGTCGGCAACACAGGATTACCCATCTAAATCAGCTCGACAAATAGGAGCAGACACAGGGTTGTCTTGCATTATTTTCAGGAAGGAGGAGGTAAGACCCTTTTTCACCTTCCTCCAATAAGTGAAAGGGATGCTACCATCCTCTTGTGTTCTATCAAAAACCAGTACAACCAGCGGATTTTTGCGAACCACGCAAAAAAACCTAGTTACAGTTGCCTGTAATTTTGATGTTTTAGCGTCTTTTGGAGATTCATTCGAAGATCTTTGTCTTATGGACAGGGAGCTCTCGGATGCTCTTCCTGATTTCGGTTCTAGCGTTTTAGTAGCCAACTCTAGTGTGTCCGTCCTATCCACCAACGGATTTGTTTGCCTTTTTAGAGCATTCTTTCCTTTTAGTAGTATTTATTTGTTTAAAGGGATCTGCATTATCGGTACTTGTGTCCCTATTCGTAATCATGGTGAGAGAAGGACTACTGACCTGATTCTCTAGTTTTAGAGTTTCCAGCATTTTAAGATTGCAGGCCTTTATATTATTATTCTTCATTTCCATTTAAGTCTCACGAGTAACGGAGAAAATAATGTCCATACTTGCAGAAATCCGCAATGCAAGGATGAAGCTAAATACATTTGGAGGCACCTTGTATCCAGAGGCTCCATTTGGGATTGAGCTATTTGAAAGGGCCCCAGGCATCCTTTTTTGATCAAAAGCATAGGTCGCATGACACATTAATCTGGCCCTTAATTTATGTTGCTAACACTCGAATCTAATATTTAGATGACCCTAGTCATTGACCTTAATCGTTGCTTGGGCGGTACTACTTAGAGGTATATTAGATGCAATTGGCGGGCTCTACATAGTTGCAACAATGGAGAATGAGTGACAACTATTTCCTATCATTAGCCTTTGCCTATCCTATTGAGTAACTACACCACCCTTATAAGTTATGTAAAATTAATACTTTTACTTGTTATATGCTTATATCTATCAAATTGTATTTCAAACTTTACACGACAATTTTTAACAACAGTTATAAAGCAAAATCATCCTTTCTATTCAGCCTATATAGTTAATTAGTCGGCTCATGTAGTTAATGTTTGTTACTTCAACAGTACATGGTGTCGGAAAATGTTGACTAACAATAATAACAATAAAAAAGTAGATGATAAAGCAAAACCTTTATTGTCCAGTTTTAGGAACATAACATTATTCAAGTCACTGTCCTAGAAAAAGTCAACTATTGTTAATATCGATACCAAATTTGTGTTTTTGTGCCTAACTTAATTTCTTTTGTACATTGAAAATAACAATGGAACTAAACTGATGGCCATGATAAGCCATGATTGATGTGTATGATGTATGTGACATATTTTTTGAACATAATTTCATATAGTTTTCTAAATTGATGTACAATTTAATTGTACTGGAACATGTCCAAATCATGTAATATACAAGTATATGTGATTTAGACAGTGGTGGCGTTACAGTGCTTTATTTGAATACTAAGCACCCCGTTACGTTTTTTTGTTCGAAATATGCTTTAAAATACAATTTATAACCTGATTAAAACTTGTAGCACACTGCTTAGTTGTTTACTAGATATAATTGGTTGAAGCGATACAATGTGTATCCTGATATTTAATATTCAATAGAAATCAAACGAGACCGTATCCTGTTTTTCTTCAGTACTATTTTAGTGATTCATTACGCCAAGTATATAGCTATTATACAAAATGTCCAAGTTTGGGATGCTAAATTATAATAAGTGGTGATTTCTTTGTTTATTTTAAGAAACAAAATCGTTTGGGATTTGAATAATTTTTGATCACTTTGGCTGTTTAAAAAATTAGGTTCAGAAAAAAATAAAAATATTAACCTGTAACTTCTAAAATATTGATCGGAGAGCATACCAACTTGGTCTTATTTGAGAGCTTTTTTGATGCATTAAAATGAAATTGAAATTTTTTTTTATTAAGTTCAGTTTTAGTCAAAAAATACTATTATCATGTTTTTTTTATAATCACTTAATGCATTAATGTACTCACGTGCCATAGTTTTTTTACGTATCCCTATAAAAAGGTCACTATATCTTGTTCAATTTAGTTATTAATAATTATAATTTTCTTATTAATAGTAGTTTTATAATTAAATCCTTGATTTTTTTTATTATTATTCAATGAGGTCGCACTCTTAACATTGACGTTGCTTTGTTGCCAGTCAAAACCAATTAGAAAAAATGTTTCTATCGCTCTATTTTGGAGTCAACAGACCAAAGTAATAGAAGTATCGTAATTAATTATGGTGTAATTATGGTGTAGGATATAGGCCCAACCAAATAAAAGAAAACTATCCAGTTCTATCTTTCGATAAATTTTTTAGTAATACTAAATTACCTTTTTCCAGATCCACAATTTTGGTAGTTCGGTAGTTAAGTTCTTTCGATTTTTCCTTATATTGTAAAATATTTTTCCTTGCTATTTCGTGAGATTTCTTTAGTCTATACTTAAGTTCTGAAAGGTAATCAACATATGAGTAAATAGGATCTACTGAGTGCTGTAAAGAATGTCGAAAAGGTTTTATTCCAAATACTATTTCAAACGGCATAATTTTGGTGGTTGAGTGAAAAAGATAGTTTTTTTTATTTTGAGAAATTTACATATATTTGTAAACAGGTGACTCATAAAATTCGACACCTGATTAGTTATTATGCATTTAGGAATGCCAAAAATACATATAACTTTTTTCCACTAAACCCTTGGCAACTTCATTTGTTTCCTGTTTCTTTAACAGAACTACCACCTGAAAATTTAAATAAATCGTCCTGAATGGCTAATATATATTAGATTTATGACGGTAAAAATGAACCGACTATATCTAAACCCACCTTTTCAAAAGGTGTGTTGGAAGTTGTCGTCATTTTCATAGGAATTTTGGTCTTGAATTTTTATTTTTTTGACAAAGGGTACACTGATTAACGTAATTTTTGATACGCTGGTACATTTTAGGAAATTTATAAAAATTCTTCAGACGAAAGTTGTGCGTTGTATGCCTTGGGGTTGTCCACAATGTGAGTTATGGAACTCATGAATGATGTTTGTTATTTCGACATAATTTGTTAAGTCAGTTACTTTGGGATTTTGAGTTGAATAAAACGTTAAGGGTGGTTGATATAGCACATCGCTGACGATGTTTAACGTTGATTGTTGAGAAATTCCAGGTTTGGTAACATGTAATTCGTTTAATTTGCGAAAAGATTAGGAACGAGTGATAACGTCAATTTCAAAAGGATGACTTGCAGTGGGGATGCTAATTCGACTAAGTTCATCTGCATTATTATTTGATTTGCCCAATTTATATGAAATTTAAAAATCATACTCGTCCAAACGAATTCGCCAACGAATTATCATAGAGCATGGATCAGTTAAGCCACATTAGTGGACTTTGGTTGGAATAAATAGTAAATGCTCCACTCTCCAAATAATTGCCAACAACTCCTTTTCTATGGTTGAGTAATTTTTAAATTAAAATAATTAAAATGTAGAGAGTACGACTGCAGAAAACGATAGGGCAATCAAGGTAACTTAATATGTGGGATAACATCACACCAATTGCCGTTTCACTGGCATCACAGGTATTAAAAAAATGCTGGCTAAAATCTGGATAAATTAAAACTAGTGATTTTGTTAGAGCTTCTTTTAAAGTATGAAAAGATTCATCACCGAAAGCACTCCAGGTAAGACATCCTTTTTCAATAAATTAGTTAAGGGCTTGGCCAAATTGTAAAAATGTTGAATGAATTGCCTATAATACCGTACGAGGCTCAAAAATGATATTTCATAGCAAAGGAAATGGCACTTCTGAAGATTAAGATTTAGATTCGCCTTTCGACAATTGTTAAACAAGTTTCTTAATTTTAAATTGTGATCGGTAAGATTTACGCCATGCAGGCTCATCATTTAAATAAATAAAACAAAGAATTCCATACAGACCACTTGGCACATTATTCATCAACCTTTGGAATGTAACAGTAGGTCCCTTTAAACCAAAAGGCATTCGTTTACACTGAAAGTAACCGGTGTATGTACTAAATGCAGCCTTCTCTCTATCTGAAGGATGCATAGACACTTGGTGATAACCATTGGCTAAATCAAGTGTAGTAAAATAGAAAGCTCCTCTTCCCAATTGGTGCAACATCTGAAACATTTCATTCAATTTACGTAGATCAAACACAACCCACCATTTTTTTTTATTGCTGATCAATTTTTTGGCACGCACAGTAAGGAAAAATTTAAGAGACTGACTTCAATTATGTCATCTTCTAACATCTTAGCGATTTGTTGCTATCGTGGTGGAATTACAATACTAGGAATTACCGAACATTTTTTCAGTATGGGAGATAGAATAATTTTTGTTTGTTAGTAAATATTGGATTTAAATTTGGAAATCGGAACTAGAATCCTCTAAAAATTATGTATTAATACAGGAACACGCACAAGTGTGTCCATTAAAGTATCCAAAATGTCTTTTAATTTGCATTTATTATTTTCGTAGCACAAGGCACAATCTCTCAAGCAATGTTTTTTCATAAGACTAACTTCTGCATCAGTATCTATCAGAAATGTTAAAGTATCACGAGATAAAACATTCATGTCTAGTTTGGCAAAGAGTTTTTTAGGACTAGAAGTTATGGGTGATACTGTTGCGATCGCGGCTAAATATGAATGAACTAAATAAGGAACCAGTTAACTCTAAAGGGTTAGTAATTTTTTAATGAATTTTGGAATAGAAAATACATTTTGACGTTCCTAAATTAACTTTTGGTTGTTTTTTTACGACTGAACACTCTCTAGATTCTGGACTCAAGTGGGAGTGTTTCAAGTATTCTCGAGACCAGTAGAGTTACCCGGTTTATGTTATTCGGAATTTGGGAAGCTATTAGGACTATTTGAATTTTTTCGATCGTCAACGCTTTTCTTTGCAAAACAGTCCCATAAACAATTATAGTTTACCACTGACCTAAATTGGAGGTTGTAAAGGAATTTTGTTAAGTGAAGCTGAATTATGTGGAATTATTATATAAGACTTTATATTAATCCAAATGATTTAAGCTAAATGATTGACCTTCCCACAAATTTGGCAAACAACAGTCGATTTTGACACAAAGAAAGGTTGGGTTATTTTCCTTGAATTTTTTATTGTTAATTTATATTTATTATTATTCAATGAGGTAGCACTCTTACTATTGATGTTGCTTTGTTGCCAGTCAAATCCAATAATCAAAAATTGTATCTATCGTTCTATTCCACTTGTCACTTGCCACTTGCCACTTGCCATGCAACTAACCTGCACCGGGCATCCGAATTGGCAAACCACCTTTATAGTTAGCTGGTTGATTGCAGTTACAGAACACGCTTTAAACCTGTACCCTGCTTTTTTCACAAATATGCTTTGCCACTTTCCACTTGCCACTTGCCACTTGCCACTTGCCTCTTGCCACTTGCCACTTGCCACTTGCCACTTGCCACTTGCCACTTGCCACTTGCCACTTGCCGCTTCCCACTTGCCACTTGCCACTTGCCACTTGCCACTTGCCACTTGCCACTTGCCACTTGCCACTTGCCACTTGCCACTTGCCACTTGCCACTTGCCACTTGCCACTTGCCACTTGCCACTTGCCACTTGCCACTTGCCACTTGCCACTTGCCACTTGCCACTTGCCACTTGCCACTTGCCACTTGCCACTTGCCACTTGCCACTTGCCACTTGCCACTTGCCACTTGCCACTTGCCACTTGCCACTTGCCACTTGCCACTTGCCACTTGCCACTTGCCACTTGCCAGTTGCCACTTGCCACTTGCCACTTGCCACTTGCCATTTGCCAATGCCACTTGCCACTTGCCACTTGCCACTTGCCACTTGCCACTTGCCACTTGCCACTTGCCACTTGCCACTTGCCACTTGCCACTTGCCACTTGCCACTTGCCACTTGCCACTTGCCACTTGCCACTTGCCACTTGCCACTTGCCACTTGCCACTTGCCACTTGCCACTTGCCACTTGCCACTTGCCACTTGCCACTTGCCACTTGCCACTTGCCACTTGCCACTTGCCACTTGCCACTTGCCACTTGCCACTTGCCACTTGCCACTTGCCACTTGCCACTTGCCACTTGCCACTTGCCACTTGCCACTTGCCACTTGCCACTTGCCACTTGCCACTTGCCACTTGCCACTTGCCACTTGCCATTTGCCACTTGCCACTTGCCACGCAACTAACTGACACCGTGCATCCAAATTGGCAAACCACCTTTATAGTAAGCTGGTTGACTGCAGTTACAGAACACGCTTTAGACCTGCACCCTGCTTTTTTCACAAATATGCTTTTGCGATTTAGTGTACCCATATCTTTGATCATTGGTACATTGAACTCAGTTATGTTCTCAATTTGTAAAAGTAGTACCATTATTTATACTTTTTTACCTAATTTTGCTAATGTTGCCAACTTCATGGCCCATAGATTCAGGATGCCAAAGCAAAGTACGCTTCGTATAACAGTCTTACAGTTTTAATAGTTTTTTTTACTGTTGAGCAAGTGGAATTCAGTGTTTCTAAATATCTTGTTAGTAAAGTGTGAGTATTTTAAGGCTTGGGTGCTATACTAACTTCTTTAGCGTATCGGTTTATGGTTGGTTTCCATCTTAGAACTGTATTTATGTCAATTGTAGTACCACAACATACAGCAGAATGGAAATAGTGATAGTCCCATTCTTTATTTCTCTTCTGATATGTTTTAAATTTTTGCGTAGAAAATTGCGGATTTTCGTTAGTTTTCACGGCGCATGTCCCTTCCCAGATTTATTTTGCCTTTTGTCTTCCTCTAACCAATTAGGTTCCTCCGAGATTCGATTTAGGAGAACTTTTCCATTTCCAACTGCGCCAGTATTTCAATTGATTGTTTCAGGACTAGTTGTCCTTCAATTATAATTACTGGAACAAGTCTCAGTTAGTTTTGTTATTTGTTATAGCTTTGGCCAGTTTTTCTTTGCAATTATCATTTTACTGAGAGATATAATATCTGTAGCGTGGTAACAATATATCCTTTCACTGTTTTAGGGGTATATATAGTCCTCAAAAATACATTTTGTTACATTGAAATCACACAAATCTGCTATTTTATTTATATCAGTATTTCAAATTCTTGTTTGCTTTCCGAACGAAATTTGTAGTTTTTATGATGAGCCTGCTTCGATAAGCTTTTTTCCTATATGATTTGTAAGTATTGATCCCCAAAAGTAGTTTTTCTAATAAAGTCAAAGGCTAATTAGTTTTTGAAAAATACTGAATATGTTTATTCGCATTCCAGGTTATTCTTAATTTTCTGCTCACTTACCTAGTATAAGGGTGACTAGGTAATTTGCAATGCAATGGTTGTATCTTTGTGTCGACATATTACTTCGAGAAGTTTTTTTTTACAATATTTCATGAGTGTTGAAAAATTTGGGTGCTACTTTACCTCTTTGTACGTATAACAAACTTATGATGATGGTTTTGGCTTGAGGTACTGGTCATAAAACGGTTAATTCAATTGATTTGTAATGTTTAAACAATTTTTTAAAATCTAATTTGTATTAATTTTAAAGTTTTGAATCAAATCAATAGTACACTTAATAAATTTTAGCAGAATGAAGGTGAAATAATAAATTTGTAATTTACAGGTCAAAACTAAATCCACATATTACAGCCTACGGCTTGGAAAAATTAGTTCAATAATATATTATTTGGTTCTTAGGGAACCTTTATAGATTACAGTTGATTGAATGGTGGCAAACTGAAGTTGCTGATGAGAGTTGTCAGAATGCCGAGAAGTTTAATCAAATTGTGATTGTCTTGTACTAATAATAGTTAAACATTGGCCATTTGGAAACTGGACTAACTCTGTCATTACATCCTACACCACAAAAAAAACGCTTAGGTGGCAGTAACCGGGTCAAGTCGGTCATGACTAACATTCCTTCCACTCCTATGGTTTTGTAATATGTAACACGAGTGTACGGTGGTGCCTAGCATTCTAAGAATGATTCCTGGTTCGTTTTTGGCCGTTGATTCTAATCAATCAATCAAATGAATCAATTATGGTTTTGGGTTGAGTTTTAAGTTGGTTCCTTTCTTGTTATTTTGAAATGCCTCTGGATCCTCTGGATAGATTTCTCTTAAATGTTGGGTACAACTAGACAATTGGTTCACCCCTTGGGGTTTATATTGTTTTTTAAGATGTAACCACGGTTTTAATCTGCTCAGGTAGTTTTTGGATCGATTTATCTTTCCTCGAGTAGTAGTTTACTTCCCACTGAACGTAGTGATCCGGTAAAGTCACTTGCCTATTCACCACCAAAGGTATTAGTAAACTATTGTTTATTCGAGACGTTTTAAAGGTTTAACAATTCTGACTTCTTACTTACACGCATCATCAAAAACAAATATTGGGATGACGGTATTTACAAAATAAAAATATTCCTCCACATCACGTCTCCGCCTTTGTATAAACAACCGTGTTTATATTTATACAGTGTGCACATATTTGTTTTTGTTTTGCTTATAATTTTCTTAATTTCATTAAATTTTTTATTGAAATTGAAAATATTTGAGATTAGTTTTTTTAATACTTGAGAATTTTTTTTTTTTCGTTTAATTAAAACGATTTTATCCAGTATCAAATGAACCACCATAAAATGTGAATAAAATATTTTGAAGAGTTAAATCATTTTTTTACTATAGTCGCGAGTCGCGTACAGTGTTTTTAATTACTCGTGCTATATATTGTGCCCGATAACAGAAACTACATTAAATACCAATTAATTTAATTTATTGTGCCTATAAAAAATAATTAAATCATTAAAAATTTATTATTTAATTAGTTTGTTTTATTTTTGTTTTTTTTTTTTAATTTATTTCATTAATTCAAATGTGGTGTCTAAAAAATATAAATCGTTATATCTCAATTGGTAAGTTCGGCCATCGAAAATCAAAAAAATTCGTGAACGGATGTGATATCATATAAAATGCAATTTTAATTTTTCGTTTCGTTCGTTTTATACAAATTTTGATAAAAATAAGAAGAAGCTGGCCAGCAGCAGTAGCAGGAAAACACAAAATTCAAACTGAAATAATTATAGTTAATGACTAATTAAAATTTGTTGGTGTATAAGCATGGCGCCAAACTATAAATTACTTGAGAGATTTTTTTTTGTTTTGTTTGTTTAAGAAATTTGTACATTTTGAGCCATTTTGTGAATGGGAGGTGGTGATGGTGAATAAATAAAATTTGAATGAGTGTCGGCAAAGGTTATCGAATCACTGTTGAAATGTAATTACATTTTTTATGAAATTACTGAATGAATAATTAAAATATTAAATTTAAAATTTTAATGTAGATTCTCGCTAATTTTATTGTTTTATTGTGTTACGCTTGTGTGAATTTGAATGTGTGGGGTACGAGTAATTACTAAATTATTCGGAATGAGGCTTTACGTACGGTGTGTCATGAATTTTAAGTCAAAATTTAGACAGTTTGAGTGATACTTTTATGTCACTTACATGTTTCTTTTTGGATTTCTATCGTTGTTCTATATAAAATGACGTAACGCACTTTTACATTAAAAAGCAGTGACTGCTAAGTAAATGAAGGGAATGTGGCTATTAACACAAACATCATGTCACATAAAATATGTCAATTTATCCTAAATTCTAGCAAATATGTATGTTTACATGTATGTTTATATGTTTAGGTAAAACACTGCATTTGCCTGTAGTTTTTGAGAAATTTTTTTAAAGCTAACTATAAAAAAGTTTTAAAAACCTGGAATCTTGCTTTCAAGATATTCTAGTAGAATTGCTACTCTGTTACCTATACGACCCTCTGAAAACATAGTCAAGTGATAATTCCTGCTGTCATTAGGGCATTTATAGTTCAATTGAAAAGTATCAGTAACGTACATCGTTTAATAAAAATACAAACGAACAAATCTTGTTTTCACAAAACTCGTAGAAAATTTTATATTTTTTCGATCACGTAGGCATGCATTTGAATAAAAACATTTGTGACATAAAACAATCAAATTTAAAGAAGAGTTTGCAGTTGTTGTGAATCGAACTCAAAACATTCTCCGGCGTGTTATAGTGTTGTCATCATTAAAGTTTTTACTTATAAGTTTTTCATTGAATTTAGTAAGTTTATAATTAGTAGGTAATTGTTTTTTATTGTCAAGCCTCAGATTTAATTAACTACAACAACAACAGACCAACAGGTAATTTGAGCGAATTAAAATAATTTATGCCATATCAATTCAATGTTATCTATTGTGGGAAGTAAAGTGAATTACTTTTATTTCAAATATCTCGTAAAAGGGTTTAAACAGTAGAACTGAAAGTAATAATTTTTCATCAAAACCTAAAATTGAATGACGTTGGGCCATCTGTGAGGGCCAATCTGTGAGGGCTATGCAGTTCATGCGATTTGATGTGCATTTAAAAGATTATCCAACTGTAGCTTTCTTTCTGGTGGAATAAAATGGACAGTAAATGTTGTTGGAATAAAAGAAACGACCCTAACCGCTTTAGGGTTCAACTTTAATTCAAAATACTCAAATGTATGGCAATATTTGGTCAACCCACCTTTCGAAATAAATTTCCTCCATCCTCCACAGACACAAAAATGTCATCTACCAGAAAAATAAATATCATATTTTGTAGCCAGTGACCCTGGAATGTAAATAACAAAGAAACGGACTAGAAAAGAACGATAGGTCGAATTGTTATGTTAAAATAAACAGGAGAGGAAAGAATGTGAATAAATTATCGACAGGTAAACGCTATCTATAATGGTGAAAGATAGATCCTTTTTATCGTTTCTACAGCCGAAGAACCGAACTATAGATATGACTTTAATTTATGGGATTGACGGTTATTTTTCGAAATTTCATGAAAAACTTTAATATTGTTGCAAAACTTTGGAAGCGCGGTACCGCTTGAATTGTTTAAAGCAAAAATTTAGCTGCCTTCCTTTGGCAATTCCCAAAAGTGGTGAGGCTAGTTGGGAAAAAAATACTTTTATTTCATGTACAAGAAGAAACAAGTTTTATTGATCTTAAAACTGTTAATCAATCTTTAATCTTTAATGATAGTATTATTTTTACCCAAAGCTGAGAAAACAGCTTTAGCAGCTTGTAGGGAAGTGATTAACTTCCCTACAAGCTGCTAAAGCTGTTTTCTCAGCTTTGGGTAAAAATTTGGAGTATTTTTATGAAAATTATAATCAAAATAAAACTAATCAAGAGCAATGCAATTTCTGCAAAAGTTTCAGCCTTCAAAATGCGAAGAACTATCTGCATCATTTCGGAAAGGCATTGATTTAGTTTGGACTAAGAATTCCATCTGTAAATTTTCCAATTTAAATATTAACTTTATTTGTTGCTTTATTTATGATAGCCACCATCAGTAATGGTGGCAGTTTGCTGCTGAAGATTATGCAGGTATATAAATCGTTCAAATATTTTTGTTGCATCTTTGTCCATGCGTTGGTTATTAATAAGAAGAGGCTAGCCTTAGTAATTCCATTCATAAATTAGCCGATACTGCTAATCAGAGCAATGATTAGCACAATTCGTTTTAGAGCGTAAACCATACCTTTTAAGTGTAATATTGTCTGCTTTGACCAGAACGTCGTTATCTATGTTCATCTCTGATTGTTTAAAGTTACATTTTTCTCGTATTTAAAATGGTCGGTTGACTAACGGTTCCAGGATTAGTTGTTTGTACTAGCATCTAGCACCGACCTAGAGTTATATGTAATTGTATATGTTTGATTTTGGCTGATTAACCTTGCATTGATATTATTTCCTGAGATTCTGTAGATATTTCTGAAAGAGATTTTCAATTAAGACATGCATCGAACTGATGGAGTTGATTGAACTTATGAAATTAGAGGTTTTAGAGCCAAAGAATTCTTGCATTTTAACTTAGCTACTATTGTAACTAGTGCTAGCCATCTTAGAGGATCGGAAATGGTACGTTATCGGACAACATGATGCATTTGGTTGAATTCTTATTAAATTATCTATTATATAGGTTTCAAGTGTAATCCAAGTTTTAACTGTTTTATAACTTATGAATTTTTTTACAAGGGGTTTATTGAAAATATCCAAGAGTATCCTTGACTTTTAAAAAATTTAGAAAATCAGTGCTCTTTATCGGAAGATGACTGCATTTATGTTCGCTGTTGTTATGCCGTTGATGATCCATCTTTACTTGTTAAGTAATTACTTCATTTGGTGCACTTTTGCACATATTTGCCATTACTATAATAAGTCTTGGCTTATATGTCAAGGAAAGATAGATTCAACTGTTTGGTTCGACCAAACTTTAAAAAAAATTTTAAATTTGACAAAAAAACTGGGACTATAATGGTAAATTTTTCCATAACCTATGCTTTATCGTTCCATCTGTTGATCGAATCCTATGCGAGCAATTTTCACTTAAATTCATTTTTTGTCAATTTTTGACATCCTTTTGCGATGAAAATGACTTACCATTCTATATGCAAACAATGCCTTTTCAAACTGGATCAAAAATTTGACCATGTCAGTTGCAATTAAGACTTCCTCGTCCTCACTATATCAATTATGTAGGATGAGGCATACGCTATTTTAATTTCTAGTGGTTCTATGGAATGCTGCTTTGCTTCCGCAGGTTATCTTCATGTGACCGGTTCTTTTGTTTTAAGAAGTGAGTTCATTTGTTTCATTGTTTCAAGATATAAACGGATCATAAAACTGTTGCACTTGAAAGTGGTGATCTCCGGGTAAAATTCATATTAGTTGGTAGACAAAGCTGCAATTGATTTTCATTAACAGAAATAGAAGTTATTTTGAATATTCTGAATGCTTTCAATTATTTTGGTGTGAACTGAATAGTACGGACTCCAGACAGTTGAGGCATACTCCAGTTGGAATCCTACATACGCAAAGAACAGCGTAAATAATGTTGATGCATTAATTCACCTGTCTACCTTTTAATAAAACCATACATCGAGTCGGTATGCATGTTAAAGGATACATTTTCGATGAATGAGTGTATGTGACTCTCGAATCAATTGTTTATCAATAATCTATATATTCTTGTATTTGTTGATATTTGACTTCAATAAGTTTCGGTCACACCACTCACTCAGTCAATTGATATCTTGTAATTTGTCAGCGTCGCAAGTCTCATTAATGATATGGACATTTTTATATGAGTGTGTCGGCATTTTTAATATCTTGTGTAATATCGTCAATGAAGACAAGAAATATACAAGGTCCAATGTTTGACCCTTGAGGAACTTCAGAAATAACTATAATTGCTTAAGATTTCTTATTGCCTTTACTAGTAAATTCTATTAAATTGGTTGAAATAAATCTTCTCGGTATGAATCAATGTTGAGCGGTAAATATTAGGTGTGGTAATATAACTTTAAAAATGCTGCAAATACCAGAGTTTAACGCTGATTCGCCATTTATATAGACCAAGTAATTTGATTTTGAACGCAGAAGATTACAAAGACATTTTGTTTACATTTTGGTAGTAAATGGGACAAGCCCTACTTATTTTTTTTATTTAATACTACGCTTTCCGAGGTCTTTTACCGTGCAAGACGAAAAAGTCAAGCCAGTATTTATGTTGTCCAGGTATTCCGTAAAAAAAATGTTTCTTGTTTACACTCAAAATCCTTCATAAAAAGTCCCATTGGACAAATTGAGAATTTAACATTGACACGAAAAACTCATCATCAATATTGAGACAATAAGATATATAGTTGAGGATTCCGCCATCCCATGCTTTGGGAATTATTCTTATACCATTGACGTCTACTAGATAAAATGTTTTATTAATGAAAAAACTGCTCATCGCTAACGGATGGGCCAGTTTTAATAATAAATAACAATCGTCGCGGTTTTACCACACTAATGGTAAGTGGATTGTTCAGTGAACTTCTGAAAGATATTTCTCTATAATGATGATGCAATCCATACACTTTTATATATAAATTATACATATATATATATATATATATATATATATATATATATATATATATATATATATATATATATATATATATATATATATATATATATATTTATATATATATCATCAACGTGAAAATTCTTCGGTGGATTCAAAGGACCATGTTTCGCCACTAGTTCAGCGATAAAATAGTTTGATGTGTCATCAATTAATTTTGTTAAATTTATCATATTGGATCATTGAATTCATCACATGAAGTACCTTACGTCAAAGAGACTCGTGCAGTTTTCAGTGACCTCACTAGAAAATTATAATAAACAAATATTGTTAACAAACAAAAACTATAAAAAAGTACAGTATAAAATAAAAATTAATACCTTCACTTCCAAAAATCAACCATCTGTCAATCAGCTCGTAAGCCATAAATCACCGCCGCGTGATAAAAATAAGTGCACTTGACTTTTAAATTTTTCTTCACCGTCTAAAAATAAACCTTCGGAAATAAAATTTAAAAAAGAAAAACTTTTCGAAATGAAATTCTTGATGTTCTTAAAACTTAAATGCTTCACTTAACATTTACTTTAATTTTTTTTTTTTTTTTTTTTTTATAAATGTTCAGAGCACTTAGGATATATATATGTATGTATATCCTTTATATGAAAGTTTTAGCAACAAACACACAGCACTACTGCAAAAGGTAAAAGGAAGGATTAGGAGGGAAAAAGGTAAGAAAGGAATAAAAGGAATAAAGGTTTTCAGTCTTCTAGTTGTTTACTTTTGATATTAAGTTTGAATCTCTGTAAATTGTATTCCAAGGGAAACGTCTCGTCGTTCAGTTTATTCCACATTCGCGTACTCCTAACAAAAAATGAATTTTTAAATTTATTGGTTTTCGCGAATTTAATTTCCAGATTGTATCGGTGTACCAGGCGTCTTAAGTTACGTGCAGGCTTTGACAAACCAGGCATAAATTCATAAAGTTCCGATGAACAATGACCATGAAAGTACTTGTAAAACACGCATAAGGCTCCCACATTACGCCTATGGGAAAGAGAATCAAGATCAGATAATAATTTTACGTCTTCAATCATTCGAGATGCTCGGTTTTGGACCCGATCGAGTGCAGTTAAATGAGTTTTCGGTGCTCCAGCCCAAATATGAGAATTATACTCCAACCTGGGTCTTATGTAGGTCTTATATATTGTAAGTATTTCGGATGGATTAAAGTAAAACTTACATCGTCGTAGAAATCCAAGACATTTGGCTGCACCAATCGCTGCTTTGTTTATTTGTTCAGCCCAAGATATTCTCTTTGAAATAGTTAAACCGAGAATCTCAAATGTGTCAGACGTAGCCAAGCTGGATTCACCAGTCAGAAAAGACGGTGAATAACCATCAGTTCGGCCAGAAAAAACACAGGTTTGAAATTTGTTGGGATTAAATTCAACTCTGTTGGCTTCACCCCATTTAAGAATGACATTGAGATCTCGCGTAAGGCGGTCATTCATAGCCATTCTTTCTGCGAGAACATCGTTTCGCGATGAAGAAGAAGGTAAACTGTAAGAGGTGGAAAGTGAGCTGTCATCAGCATAGGAGTATATTGGATTGAGAGTTGCTGATAGAAGATCATTGATGAAAATTAGAAAAAGGGTTGGAGAAAGGACGGATCCCTGAGGAACACCAGCGTTTATAAGATGTTGATCGGAAGTCACACCATCCACCACCACTTGGATTTTGCGACAAAAAAGAAAATTCTCAATCCATAAAATTAACGAACCGTGAAGGCCAACTGCCCTCAATTTACACAGCAAACCCTTGTGCCACACACGATCAAATGCTTTTGAGATATCGAGAGCAATGACTTGAGATTCACCAGATTGATGAATGCTTCTGTTCCATTGTTCAGTAACAACATTAATTAAATCACCTGCTGAACGCCCTCCGCGAAATCCATACTGACGATCAGAAATTAGATGATTAGCTTCCAAATATTTCATCAGCTGGAAGTTGATTATGGTCTCAAGTACTTTAGAAAGCACCGAGACGATAGCGATTGGGCGATAATTTGAAGGGTCCGATTTACTGCCCTTTTTTGGCACAGGATGTATGTTAGCAGTCTTCCAGATGGAAGGGAAAATGCCAGAAGACATAGATCGGTGAAACAGATATGATAGTGGCTTAGACAAGGATTTACAGCAATATTTGAGGACAATTGGGGGAATACAATCCGGACCGGCTGACTTGTTGGTGTTAATGCTTGCAAGGACTTTAGCAACAACTCTGGATCTAAATATAATGCGGCGCATCGATGAACTGGCTAGAGAGATAATCGGGGGTATTAAGTTAGAATCAGGTAAATTAGAGTTTGCTGCAAATTTTCGGGCAAAGAGATTGGATTTTTCTTGAGCTGTAGAAAAGATACAATCCCCATCTTTCAGAGGTGGTATTGATGATTTCCTACTGTTCAAAAAGTTTTCCTCTACTTTGCGGGCAAAGGACCAAAAGGTCCGATTGCTATTGCCCTGGTTTAAGACCTGTCGCAACTCTTCTCGAACTTTTTTTTGGTAATTTCTTTTAGCTTGGGACACTGTTTGAGTTGCCAGATTTCTAGCCGCCTTAAATATAGCTAAATTTTCATTTGACGGGTTCTTAACATATTTGCGGTGAGAGGCTTCTTTATTGGCGGTTGTTGTTCTACAGTCATGATTATACCAAGGATTGCCAGATTTTTTTTTATTTGACTTAGAGAGACTGGAAGGAATGAACTGTTCCATTCCCGTGAGAATGACAGTCGAAACCACAATGGCTGCCTTGTCAATATTACCGAAGGCAAAACAAGAGTACCATTCGAACTCTTGAAAGAACTTGTTCAATCCTTCCCAGTCCGCATTTTTATAGTGCCATAATCGACGTTTAGGCGCAACATTCATTTGGCATGACCATGACATTGGAAATTCCGCTGTAATAAGCCGATGGTCCGAGTTTCCCAAAGGAGAACTGACGGAGATACTGTATTTCTCCGCATGAGAAGTTAAAAACAGATCCAGTAAGTGACCCGTATCGTTGACCCGATCTGGTATCCTCGTAGGCTGATCTACAAGTTGTGTGAGTTGGTTTAGAGCTGCAAACATTTCAGCCGCCTCACCAGCCGGTGTTACGGACTTAGAATAAGGAAGCCACTTGTCATTGTGGACATTGAAATCACCTGCCACAGCGATTTCAGCATTTGGTGATTTCTGAAGGATGCGCTCAATGGAGTCTGACAGAGTATCAAACCCAAAATGAGCAACGCTGTTTGCGATATTTGGGCTCCGATAGAGACCACATAGGAAGAGGGGGTGTTTCGAGACATGAATTTCAACCCAAATGAAGCTGAACTCATTATTCGAGCTTTGGCCTAAAAAACTGGGAATGGAAAAAGGTATATCGTTGCGGATATACATGGCCAGCCCCCTATGGTGAATAAGCCGATGGATTAAGGAGTAACCCTTAATACCGATGGCCGAAGAATCACCGGAGTCCAAAATTTTGGTCTCGGTGAGAAGTAGAACCGCTGGTTTTGTGGAAGCTGTGTGGTGTTCAACGGCTGCAAAGTTTGTCCGTAATCCACGAATATTGCAAAACTGAAAAGAGAACACTCTCCCCATGACACAGGAATACAGAGACTCAAACTTAAAGAACGCAAGAACAGCGTTAGACCAGCAAACAATGGTGTGTCCACAGTAGTACCTCCGAATCGCAGTGTATTAACCTTCCGACCGAACACACTAAAACGTAAACACAACACTGTTTGCTTGACAACAGCTGTTCAGCAATTCATTTATCTACTTGTATTAAACATGTCGACTAAACGGAATTTGAAAACAAAATTAAAAATTTAATTGATTAACGGGAAATAAATAAACGGGATGGAAATAAAGTATTTATGATAGTGTGTGGTTGTGCGCGTCAATTTATCGTAAAAGTGCCGAACATTAAAACTCAACACATTAAGAACTCTCTTTTAACTAAAAATCTTTCAAGAAAGTCTTTAAGAACACAATTCTTTTAGTAAGATAATTAATTTTTTTTCACAACACAGGTTAACACAGGTTTTAAAAAAAAAAAGATGAAAAAAATAAAAAACACAGCAACAAAACAAAAAAAAAATAAATATCAAATTAAAACAATGAGAAAATTGCAATGCGATGTGCATTGCTCGTCGAACGGAGAAGAACTGACATATTACAAATTTTAGTACGGTATTTTTTTTTTTAATTTTACATTCGTAAATAAAATTCTAACAAAAAACTAATGTAGTAAAGTAGTTATTATACGATTGTTTGTGTTAGTTTATTTTCATTACTTTTAATTTGAACGTATAATTTTTAATTTAAGAAATAACTATATAGTTTCGTATTTTTTAGTTTTTGTTCTATTTTTGTGGATTTTCTCTGGTTTTCTTAGAATAAACTTGTAAAAAAATAGTGAAAATTTATCGCATAGATTGATGTTGTCTAGATCAAGAAAATATATAAGACTAATTAAATTATACACTAAATCTATAGTTTTTCCGCATTTTCATAGTTGTTACCTTTTTTTAATAAATACATTAGGATTCTTTTTATAAAATAATTACCGAGTTCTACTTAACTGTTGAATAGTATATTTCCATCTCATTTGTCTTCTCACATTCAAAACCTGTTTTTCAAAAAAAAGGTTATGCTCCCCTTTTACCCCTTATTTCAAGAAAATCTACTTTCGGACGTATTTGTCATAAAACACTTAATTCACTCTAGAATTGCTGATAAGCGATGACAGAATAAAAAAAACAAAATGCAGAGCAGTTCAATAAAATTGAGATTGTCTTATGCTAACATTAGTTTGAATATTAGCTACCGGGAAACTGGATCAATTCTGTCATTACTGACATACCTTTCCTTTCCCTACACCATAAGTAGGTGGTCGGATTTGACACAAAGCAATCAAACTACAGAACGTTGAAAACTTGAACGAGGTTATACGTAGGCATTATATGCTTTTCACTCGTATCCGAAAAATCAAGCTACTCGATTCTGATGCCTTGGAGATCACTGCATATTGAAATCATAATAGTCCCAAGTGAGATCAATTGAAATCGGTTCCAACCAGTTGAAAGCTCTGCATTTAACTCTTTGCCCAAGATAATTTTAGCTTCAAAAAACCTCGAAAACCTCACCATTTCATAAAGAACGATGCGTTTCATAATTTTATTCTAAATACTCTTTGGAGAATAGGAATACCGTAACTATTACTTGGTGGTTGCCAAATTAGTTCGAGCGCCTTTACTATGGTAGTCAATTTTGAAAACTTCGCTCGATGATGGGCGTCAAAATTGTTTAAATAATCATCTCTTCATTTAATCAGGATTTTGATAAAGAGCAGCTTGTGGCCTTCAGCATTTTTTTAAATGGTTTTTAAATCTCCAAAAGCACATCGATTGAACAATTCCGATCAAATTCAGCAACTTGAATTTGGCGAAACATGTTTTGGTTGTCTCCGATTAAAACAAAATTTGTTGATCCAGAACGCAAAACATCATTCAACAAAAATGGTGATGAAGTTTTTCATGAACCGTCGAAAACGACACTTAATTTTGGGCTAAACTGGCCATTTTTAATACTCAATGATGTGGCAAATCGGATAATGTAACATCCATCATTAATTCAGTGAGTGAGAGAAACATAATAGTCCCCACATTCGCAGTTTTTTGGATTTATTTCAAAACCTGCAACAGGGTATGTTTCGATCTCCAAAAAAGACTGCACTACTTTTTCATGTTGCCTAATTTATTCAGTGAATAAATTAACAGATCAATGGCATGGATGGTGTGGATCGCTAATCAACCATCCAAGTTTCACCCTGTGGCTTGAAATATAACGAGTAGGACAGTTTGAGGTCAGCTGGAATTTGAAACTCCTTTGAAGAAATTATGGATACGGTGGTTGAATATCAGTGATCTTAGATAAAATAATTGTCGTGATGGGTAATTCCTCTGCTGTGCCAAAACTGGGCACATTGATGAGCCGGAAAAACCCTTGGATGAAGTGCTTGACAATTCGAATCTTCTACAGATGTCATAAGTTTTTGCCGTTCTACGTTTAATGTCAGAGCAAACCTGTTGGAAATCAAGTTGGCTAATGCCTCACCTTCAATGCACGACATATGGAACCAGTAAACCATGATTATCATGTTATTGGTGGCGGTGAAAACTGGTTGATGGAACAAGAGCTTCCTTTGACCTTGACTATTTTGTAATTTCTACATTATATAATGAAACGCAGGACTCATTGAAAACACTGGAGAACTTACCGGGTTTTTTGCTTCCAAATGGAGTATTGTTAACGCACTGAAACTTGACAGTTTCGATGACACCAAAACCGAAAAGTTACCGTAATTTTGATTAAAATAACGAGCAGTTCATGATTGTTTGGAAACTCGACCAATTTTTTTATTAAAGTGGGTGCACGTTTTTCCAAAAATGTACAAAATACTTCCCATATCGGTATATCGTAGGTTATGGACTTCTCCCACCTGATGGTGATAGTTCAATCTAATTTTGACAGCATTAAGAAAATCAGAAAATTTATGGCTTGCTCATCCTTGCTGCCAAGTAAAATAAGATCAAATATCATCAGGTGACTCCGACAGAAGACATCAAAACAATATCATTGATGTGAGCCTGGAAAATGAACACTTTCTTCTCGTACCGGTCCACCAGCGTCGACCAACAACTTTTGAAATTTCTACTCGATACTTATATTCGAGAAATAGTATGTCTATAGCTCTTACCAAAAGGCATGATTTGATAAAGCTAAACCGCTCCACTTCTGTTAAAACTGCACCATCAATCACATGGACTTAAATTCGTTTTTGAAGTCAATTTTTCGTCGTAATTTCCCAAGAATTTACGAAGTTGGTATTTTGAGAGCTGGATGGATTTTTTATTGCCATAAAAAAAGATTGATTTAGGTTAGTACAAGGAGGCTTGATTAAAGCTGTCTCTACCTTAATGAAAGTTAATAATTTTGCCTTGGTGGTAAGGTATGCCTGGTTCTTTTTTCTCATCATCTATATCGACTAGTCCGTTTTCTTTTCACCATATACATGGCACCGTTTCTAATGAGATTTTTTCAGTCTCAATTGAACCACTAAAGTTTCTTAACTATCAAATTTTCCGTGAGAGTCGAACCAATTTTCCATGCTCTGTATAGTTGACTGTACGACTTAAACAATAATTTCACAAAGTGTCTGCTATATTCCGTTCCAATTTATAGTGTCAAATAACACGTTTTAAATAGCCGAAGTCAAGGTAAAGTGGAAAATCCCATCCATTTCCTGGTTTGAGACCAGCTTACTCATTTCATAGTTGTATATTAACATTAATTCAAGGTCAGATTTTGATGATCATTCTAGAATCAATACTAGTATTTTTATTATTGTGTAATGGAAAGAGATACATTAGTTATAGAACTCCCTTAGGTCATATTTTTAGGGATAGCAATGGTTCTCCTTGTAAGTTTCCTTTTTAGTGCCAACTGATGACTGGAAGTTTTTGATTCAATTGATGACGTGTTCTACTCAATCATGCAGCATTAAATGTTTAATTTGGTTAGTGACTTATTGTTACGATGGTTTAGTGCTTCCATGTTATGATTTGCTGTTCCTCCCTTTAGTAGTTTTAAAACGGTCATCTGCATATTTTCTTCGACCGTCCCTTGCAATCTTATATAGTTGACGGATTTTATCGTCATATGAGAATGTAACCTCTGCCCTTTGTTGTTATAAGCCAAAAATTGATGGAGTTCCTCAATTTTCTTGCATCGTTATTTTATTCTAGTGGCTAACTATGGAGTTGAGTTGCCCCATTTCAATACCATTGTTTGTATTAATTTTACCAATGTTTTTCTATATGACTTCATTTAGGCCTAGAAACTCGACTTAATAAAGATTTTTATTACTTTTTTAAGTATAGTCCTAAATTTGATGTTTCTGTTATGTTTCTATGATGCTCCAGATCTGTATCACGATCTGTATTTTTCTTCGATCGTCATATTACGACGATATTTGTTTTTTTTTATCAGGTTTGGATTAATATTTGTTCTATAGTATCCGTTTCTGTAATCAAATTTTGTTTTTAAGAATACTGCATGACTGTTCAATTAAATACTAGCCAGTTTCCAGGACTTAAGCTTGCATAAAGTTGGTTGATGATTTTGATTATTGAGGCGTGCCATATTAAATTATTTGAACGTGGCATTGTTTGCTGTTGCTTTAAGATTACGGTTAAAAAGAAAAACCTTGATATTTGATAATTATTTACTGTTTAATATGTAGTTCAGTTAAGTATATCAAACTGGTTCTCTGAATTTAACAAACTGAACAGAAAATAAGGTGGAACCAGTCCATCTTATTTTCCGTTCAGTTTGTTGAATTCAGAGTCATGTGTAGGTTGTGCAATTTGGGCGATTTCCAGAATTTTTTATTCGAAGAATAGGTTCTGCATTACTTTTAATTACCAATATTCCCATCAATTTTTTTAAACACCTTTATTGGTATGGCTACTATTTCCCTGTTAATTTCAAATCAGTAAACGTTGGTGATCATTCTCAGAAATTTGTTTTGACTATGTTGTATAATGTCTCTTTTGGATTTATATAAGTACAACCCCATAGCTGAGCACTATACATACATATTGGTTTCAAGATAGTCTGGTAGACCTGTCTTTTGCAATACAAGTTTATTATGGAATAATGTCCAAGTAACCAGTACATTTGGCGTTGTTTTAATCGTATCTGTTCAGATTTTTGTCTCACGTGATGTTTCCAGTTGAGCCTTAAATCTAAATACAGACCAAGGTATTTTTCCGATTCAGCCTGTGGCACTTGCACCCCATTAAGGTATATGTGTAGACTGTTATTTTTTGTCAAAGCACAAATGTTATAAGGGTTGATTTGGACTCATTAAGCATGTTTTTCTGTCAATTTTCCATTAATTGACAATGTTCATTGCTCATTGAAGATTTGCCAGAGCAATTAGTTGTGATTCATCTACAACTCCCGCTAGCGTTGGATAAAAGTCAGAACATGTTATTTCATGGATGACTGAATGGACGACCAGAGAGGTATGATTCAAGCAGCTGGCAATAAATTTGTGGTTGCATTTGCTTGTCTTGAATGTCATTTCCTTGTGCCAAACCCTATCAAAGGCCTAGGATACATCCAGAAATACGGCAAGGCAATATTTCTTTTTTTCTTACGCTCGCTCAATTACCGTAGTTATTTGATGGACTTGATCCATTGTGGATTGGTTATTTTTGAATCCAAATTAAAAATCAGGTGCCTTTACTATTGGCGTTTAGACGTTTTAGTAGTAGTTTTTCAAACAGTTTTGATAAGGTCGAAAGCAGTGAAAGTGATATATAATGTTACCTCTTCATCTGGTTTACCTGGCTTTTTCAGCATAAATATTTATGCCGTTTTGAAGGATTTGGGTACCTATTTCAATTTTATACAGGCATTAAATTAGTATGTGATCATGATATTTGCTTTACGTGGAAGTTCCTTGAATAGGCCCGGTGATATTTCATCAATTCCTGGTAGCTTTTTTGGTTAAAACTTTTGTCAATTTTATCAGCAATTTCCATTGGCGTGAGTCTTTTAAAATCCTGATTTGGTTGGTAAACAGGTGTTACTCGAGTACAGGTGTACTCGAACTATAGGTCGATTAAATTTTCTGATTGCTTTCCATAACGAGTAGTCCTTATTCATTTCTGGGCCTAGCTTGCTTTAGTAGTTGTCTAAGCAATCCTGTTTGAAGCTTTTGATTGGTCTATATAATTGACCTTGTTACTTATTCGATTGAAAGTTGCCTTGTCAGCGGGGTTTCTAGTAAGATGCCATATTCTCCTTGCCTTCTTTCCTATTCTGGAGTAGCTAGTCTGGCAGCTATACGAGTGCATTCAATGAAACTGTTTGTCGATCCAGTTCTTCATTACTTTTAATACTTACTTTTAATGCAACTAGCTCTTCCAATTATTCGCTGAAGGGATCCCAATCCATTGATCTGTAATAGTAAGGTTTTGCTTTTCCTTTTCTTGATGACTATATAGCGCTTACTGATAACAGTATAGGAATGAGATCAGATGTTAAGTCGTTAATTCCTTCGAATTCAGTGTAACTGGATGAAATACCTTTTGTAATGAAGAAATCAAGTAGATATACGTTGGCCAACCCTGGAGACAGGTGTTTGCATTTGTTTTAATGAACGACATTGACCAAAGCAGTTCCTTTCCCAGGAGAAATTAGTCTGGAACCACAAGCTGTATGTTTTATATATAACAGTCCCCTCCAATAATAAATCTTGGACCGAGTCTATAGAAGACGTTATTAAATTATAACTTCGTTGGTGTATGCCGTGAAGACAGTATGATGCCGCAATATTTAGATCGGCACCATTATATTGGATTAAAATAGCCGTTGCATGCACGTAGCTTTCACGAATATCCTCATGTTGATTATGTTTGATATAATTGTTAATTAGTACAAGTGAACCAGCCAAAAGGGGCTCTTTCAGTTAGATGGGTTGTCTAGTAGGAATTAAATCTCTTTATTCTTATAAAGCTTTTGATGGAGAAGTGCGTTTCTGAAGGCAGTGCCATATCTTTGTTGTTTGTGTGGAGAAATACTTCAAGTTTTTGGGCTCGTTGGTTTAGCCCATCAGCGTTTCATGTTACAATGCATCGGAACGAGTTAATCATTTTTGTATATGCTGACTTTTTTTGCTTGGCGGAAAGAAATTACTTTCCAGTTTTACCACCCTGCTAAGTGACCAAGTGTCAGTTGAATTTAACTAAGGATTTTAATAATTTCAAAGACCAGTTATTAACTTCTATGTGTTTGATGTTTTGGTTTGATTCATTAGCAAATAATTTGGTGATTTGCCCATATGATAATCCAACTGTGATTGTTGTTTATAGTTTAGCAGCTCTGGTTTGTACTCGCTGTACTACGCTTATTCTATTATTCGGTTGACTTTTAATTTTCTTCTGATATACACAGCATCCTTTATAATTTGCAGTATGTTGTTGACAAAGTGTACATGCAGGTAAAATATCTGGTTGCTTATTACATTTAACGCATTTGATTTAACGAATGCAAAAATTCTTGGTATGTCCAAGTTGTTGACAATCAGAAATGCCCCTTGTCTTGTTACTCAATTTTAACTATAAAGTATGCAAGTTTCTTGATGTTGTTTACTTCTTTATTGTTGTCTTTTTGTTTTAAGTCGATGTAAAACAATGAAAACGTTTCCTGTTTTTCACACCATTAGTTGTGGCCATTTTGTATATGTTGGTTATACCTGTGACATCGTGTCCCATTTTTTCTAAGTCTGGTTTAATTTTATCGTGACTAATGGAAGATGGTTCGCCTCTGATTACCACTCTATATGCCTTTTCGCTCTTCAGCTGGTAGGTGTGATATTTGATGTTTTCTAGTTGGTTACTGGGTTCTTTTTTTAATTATTCCAGTAATTTTCTGACCTTTTTGTAATTATTTTCATTTTGAAATGTAATTTTAATGTTATTATTTGACATTTTTGGGATTTTCTGTTCAATGTTATTGTTCACACTTTGTGTAATATTTTTTGGAGGAGTTTTCATTTTTGTGTTATAACTAACTTCATTTTCCAGTTCTTCCTCATCTGTGCAATACTTTTCTTGACTCAGAACAATGAATCTATTATTCTGTTGATAGATTGTAAATTGGCGCACCATCAGTTGGAATTATTTGAATGACCAAGTTGACTGGATGATGGCTGCATATTGTTTGAAGACATATTATTAACTCGTGCTAAATCATCAGTTTTGCTATTTTTACCCTTTTCTTATAGGATAGAGTTCTCTCTCTCTTAAATACAGCAACTTAATTACTCAGCTGTGCGATTAATTTCTCCATTTTAATAAATTTATTCAACAGCTCCTCACCGTCTATAATAATTATTGGTGCACTCGGCATTTGTTCTGATAATGAAGTTCCTTTTTCATTGATGACTGCATTTCAAATATTTTAGTTTTTGGTGATCTGATTGTACTAGAACTCCTTCGAAATGACAATTGTCCCTCGTAACTATTTTGATCGTTGGTAGAATTTTGTAGTAATATTTGGTCCACCCTAGAATCCATGGAACCAACTTCCGAAGAGTGGGTTTTCCTGAACATCAGGTCTGCCACCCAGGGTACTAAGTTCCTTTTTTATTTTATCCATGCCTTGCTTTTTATTGTTTATAGTGTTATTACACTCGCCTTTAGAAGTTCAGCCATTGTGATACACTAACCATGAAAGACACCGTTGCCTAGGTGCTACCGCGTGGAGGTAAACAAGAAACCGTTTGATGATTTCTAGGCAGTTGATGAAATTCCCATCAATAACGATTTTTTTTTTAATATATCTTCAAACTTTATTTTTATAAATGTTAATCATATAATTTCAGATAGGTAAAGTCCTTACCCCTAAACAATTAGGATCAATGCCGATAAATGTAATCTTTTCTGTAATTGACTAAATTTTTCTTTAAATATTATAGTTACCCAAAACTCGGATACACAAGTCGTGTTGTCTTAAACAGCAATCATAACTGAATAAAATAAAAAATTCAACATCAAAGTAAAAAATGTGAAAAATTTCTAAAAAAAAAAAAATTAAATCGATCAACACTTTGGCCGTATAACAAAAATCCAGCAAAAAAATGTTTTTCTTAAAATTCCTATAAATTTTGTTTTTGCAAACCACAAAGTACATTTTGTTTTTATGATCCGTGTACTTAACATTTTTTCTTCATGTTCTTGTTAGATTGCATGTTGTTTCGTCTTCTCTCAAATAATTATAAAAAAAAATTCTATTTTTTGCCCGTTCATGATGGCACACATCTGTTTTATCATGTTTTCCGACTGACAACGTTCATTGCTTTTGTATATAATATGAGTATTTAAAATGTTTTGTGATATCAAAGAAATGTATCAAGATTTGTTTGAGACGATACAAATGATAATATGGAAAAGTCTTTTGCAAATATGAAAAAAGACAGGGCATATATAAATATTTAAAAAAATTGTCGTTTGAAAATTGTACAGTATAGTTTGGTTATTGAAAATTACAGGTTACAATTATAAAATGTAGTCCTTTCGTTAAAACTAATTTTGGAATATTTTAAAACATTTTTGTAATAAATTTTTTTTAATATTTTATTTTTAGGTAAGCTAAACAAGCAATTTGATAACTAGTTTGACTAAGTATGTAAGTAACTTTGAATATTTTAACTTTGAATATTTTATCTCCTCAAAACTGGAAGGGTTTAAATTGTAATGATTATATGATGCAGCTCTGAACGAAAAAAATAAAAATGTAGGTTATTATATTGAAATCTAGAAATCCAGTTAAAATATTTGCATACCACAAGCCTGTGGTATTTTTCCTGCTGTGTTATTCGGCCTTGATGACATCAATATTGTTTGTCTTCTCGCGAACTGCATCAACATCATCCTCAGAATCGTTTCATAATCATCCTCGGACAACCCAACATAATAAGGTTTCATATTCTCGGAACTAGTAGAAGTCAATATAGGGCCCCTTTGTGTGACCAACCTTCTTAATGTCAAACCGGTATTTTTCATTCTTCTTTGCTACATCATAGGAACCTAGAAATTTAGGAACCTAGGAATCTTGCTGTCTCCACTGAATTAAATTCGCTTAATCATCACCAAGTCGCTGACCTTATATTTGTGTTTTTCTGGCTCTTGTTTAATGTAAGTCTTGAAAAGTCTTGAAACTTCTGAATATTTTGTATTGCGTCATCGCATTGACTCTGCTGCTCTTGAATGAAATCCTTGGCTTTCATTCATACTCTTCCTTTCCAACTTTTTTCAACAGCTTCTTTTATCTTTACATCTTTAGGCCATCGCATTTTAGTACCTATCAGCAACTCGAAAGGTGACATTCGAATAGTACGTTGATAGGTGTTGTTAGGGTATCATTGATTTGTTGCAATTCACAATACTATCCAGAAATACGGAATAGCGGAAAGCACCTCCACGATCACAACTTTTATTTCACACAACTTTTTATGTAGCTGTCAATCTTTTCGAACAACTTCGGTATATAAATTCTCTGCTAATCACGTTCATAATTTTTCGAGCTGTCAAGTATACTACCTTTCATGCAGCAGTTCAAAAACTGCTTTTAATTTGAATCTGATTTCATCACCCTTGATTTCTGCATTAATATCGCATCATAAGTTAATTTACTGGCATCCATATATAGCTGAGTTCCCGCATCTTGTTTATACGAATCTACCACTGAACCTTGACGTAATTCTTTTTTTAGCATTTGAAAAAGCCATCTTTTGTCCTGGGCCAAACACAAATGCCACATTCTTTTTAACAATTTACTCGCCCTGTTTCAATGGAATATTCGGGTATAAACTTCTATGAATTTGTTTACAGGTTCGTGGCTCTGTGAAATGCTCAACAGCTTTCATATTTGACGGCTTGATTTTGCCATTCTTAATTATGTGACTCAAATACTTTTTCTCCAATTTATTCTCAATTCAAACCCTTCATGTAGCGACTAAAATTATAATATCGATATCGAACTTTTAAGAATTCATGCTGCCCGTTATATGACACAAACGAAGTGTACTTTCTATACTATCTTCGTCTCCTGACACATGAAAAAATCCATCTTTTAAATCCAATATACTAAATACCTTAGCCGTATTTAACTTGTCTAATTCGTCTTCCATTATAGACATTGGATATCGGTCCCGCACAGTTTTCTAGTTTAATCTTCTGTAGTCTACTCACAATCTTGAAGCCCCATTCTTTTTTTTCTCAATAACGATTGGGCTGGCATACTCAGAATCAGACTCACGGATCACAACATCATTTAACAATTCTTTTACTTGATTTAAAACTATTTCCTTTTTCTGCGGGGCCAATATTTTAGGATGTTGGTATATAAGAATATCGTCCATTAATATAATTTGCTTTTAACGACTATAAAATCGAATTCATTCGGACTCAGGAATTCTCGAAATTGGATTGATTTAAAAGTTGTTTAGTGATCCGAAACTAAATGGTTAGGTATTCCATAAGTCAATTGAGTTTCTTGATGCTAATCGTACCATCTGAAGGTGTTTGGAGAATAAGTCAACTATTGACGAAATATTTGTTTTACCGATACTAAATATATCGATATGCACTCGCTCTAGTGGCTTATTAGTACTAAGCCTTGGTGATAATTTTATATTATATTGTCTTCTGTCGTACTTTTGAGCAATGTAAACGAGGCAGGAATTCGAATCACTTTTAATTTTTTTCGGGATATTTAATTATTTTACCGTAGAGGAGGTATGGTTGATATTTTATCATTGCTCAAATTATGGCTAGTGCTTCTCGTTCATTTGTTGCGTACTTAGTTTCAGTCATGTTTAATGTTCTGGATGCATAATTGATTGGTTTTGCCACCTTATCGTACATTTGGAACCTTATCGTACACCTAGGGCAAACTATGATGAATTTGTGGTTAAGGTGAAAGGTTTTGAGAAATCCGAATATAGGCAAGAACTTGATCCGTGGAAATAATCTTCTTAATGTTTTCGAAAGCTTTAACGTAGTTTGGATCTTTGATTAACCGCAATGCTTTTTATCAGAAATTTTGTCATTGGTTTTGTGATCTGGGAATTATTTTAAATAAACCGTCGATAATAACCTGACAGCCCCAGCAACTACTTGATTTGTGTTTGAGTGACTGGTAGTGGCTATTTAAGTAATTTTTCGATCTTTTCCGTGTTTGGTTTTACTCTTTATTGGGTAATTACATGCCAAAGGGATTCTGTCTCTTTTTTTAAAAATTGTAGGGACTACTGGAGTTTTTTATGATTCCACTATTCAACACATTTTTGTGTTTAATTTTGGGAAGTTTATTGGTGGATTTGGATCATTCGTTAAAATTTTTAATATTGGATAACAATTTTGTCATTTACTTTTTTGTAATCTGTTGCTACCCAATCACCATTATCTATTGTACTGAATGTCACTACATGGTTAAAAAAAAAATTATCTTTAGGGTAATATCTATAAAATTTAGAAATATTGTTGTTCAAAAAAAATTGTACCGGATTTGTAATCAATTTTGACATTCATTTGGGCCCCTACTTTAGCTACTCTTTATAAGTTCCTAAAAGATTTTTTATAGATAAATTTTTTGAAATTAGAAGATGTTTAGGATAATCCCTGTTTGGTTTGATAATATTTCTATTTGCACCTGTATCAATTAGAATTTTAATGTTTTGGTTTGTTAACTTATTCTGGCATTTCAGATAAGGGTTAAAAATTTAATCCTCTGAATCTGAATTCTGGTCCTACCATAAATTTTCTTTAATTATCTCTTCTACAGTTAAATTTTCTTCAACATCTGATGCTTTATCAGCATTATTTGGAATTTTGACATTGTTCATTGAATTTTTGTTGGACGATCTCCTTGATCGAAGGTTTTCATTGCTAGTGAATTTGCAAAGAAAGGCGTATGCCTCTTCCATATTTCGTAGTTTACCAGCTTGGGTATATCCACTAAAAGGTTTGCGTAAGCCAAATATAAAGGCGACAAAGGCGTCCGCTTTAATAAAGCTTAAAATTGCCTGCCACGATCCGTTGAATCAGAGAATTTTGAATCGCTAGTGATTTTATTTATATTTAATAAAATCTCCTTTGATTTTTGTTAGAAGTTGTGTATTGGCATTGTTCCGCTTTGTTTTTGGCCCATAATTGTGAGAAAAGGGAGCTTTTGTTTATCTCGTAAAGCTTCCAAACGGATTTTCTTTACTTCTTGAAATGTTTCAGGACTACTAGCAAGAAACAATGTGTCCTCAGTTTCACCTTCTATTTTGGTAATAGTTGCTTGCACATACACCCTCAGTGGTTGTATTTAGTGACTAACGGTGCAAAAAGAGTTTAATTTATCCTCGGCTGTTTTTAACCAGGATGAGTCTATTTCCTGTCATCATCAAACAATGAAATGGATTTAATAGAATCCGGATTTAATATATTTTTTTTTGAGTAGGTGAAAAAAAACCTTCAAAAGGTGAAGAATGGATTGCCGTCCACCCGACAGTGTGAGACTTGATTCACTATAACAAATCACCTACTGGCCACGTGGAGACCTAATCCGGGACCTTTTCTGCATTACTTCTGTCTGCCTCGTCTTTCTAATGTCCCTCGTTCCATTTGGTCCTCCTATCCCATAAGCAAAACTTCACCCTGTTCCGTCACAAAACTGATTATACATAACGTGATGTCACGCTCCCTGCCACTTCAGATCGGAGCATTTTCTCCACTATTGTCTGGCGTTAGTTTTCTCTCTGCTAAAGTAAACCGTGTTCACTCTATCACGAATCAATTACAAAGAAGGTATGATGCACATTATCCCGCTCTTCTATAGGCAGTACAAACACTAAGAAAATTGGCATATAAAGAAGTTTATCTCTCCATGGGCGCGTTCAATCCATGGGCGAAGGGTGCTAATCAATCTAGTTTGCTCTCTCTCTGCTCTTTCCACTGCGTTAGTAACTGCAGTAATGACGGTGATGGATGAGTGATCTTTCCGGAAGCCATTCACCCTTGGAGGGCGTCCTCCCACTGCTTGAATACCTGAATCAAACCGTAGTTTCAGCAGTTTTTTAAAAACCTTACCCAGTGTGTCAAGCCTCAAATAGGCCATATGTCGATGAAGAGTTAGAATTTCCTTCCATATACTCTTTTTGATCAACACGAGTTGGGCCACCTTCCAACGTGATGGAAACACTCCCGCTACCAGGCAATTTTTTATATAGATTGAGCAGTAGTTGTGGGCAACCGCCGAACATCTGTTTCAATACTTTGATGAGAATGCCATCTGATCCCTGGGCCTTCTGATTCTTTAGGGATGCTACCGCCCTTATCAGCTCCTCCTCTGTGAATGCAGAGACAACACCAACCTGCACTGAGATATCCTCCTCAATCCTCCAGGCATGTGTTGGAAAAAGCTTGTTCACGATGTTTTTAATCACAATTTAAATCCATCGAGCTGCATAAGATCGAGCTACCCAATTTACAAATGCCTATCTTGTAGTCTTTGCTCCCGAGCTCTTTCTTTGCATCCTTGTACTAGACTGTTCTGTCGAGAATGGAATTTTCAAAACTGGGTCTCATTTATATCGAGACTAAGCCACTGTTCAACACATTCAGATTGAGTCTCGCTGACATCTCGATAACCAGATTCTCTCTGGAGTCCTGCAGTAGCATACCCCATTCCAGTGCGCGAGCATTAAAGTCACCGGCTACCAACATCTCCTTCGCTATGGCATGAAGTGCGTCCTCTAGTTCATTAAGTTTAGAACGAAAATCTATGATTGCGTCATTTAGTGAAAGGTATTCGCTAACAACGGTAGTACCTTGGCTTCTAACCCAAACATAGCTCGTAACCTGTATCATGATCGTCTATACGAATAACATGAACGCCAACCACCCATACTGTAACAGTACCCAGGCGGTCTGAAAACCAGTTTCTTATATTCCTGTCCTGGTATTACTCACTATTGGCCACTATATGTGCTTCCTTTTCATACACTAGCTGCGTTAAAAGGACGTATGCAGGCCTACATTTATTCATATTGCCTTGAAGGACTTTCATCCTCGGAAGTCTCGCTGCTTAATCTGCAAAGCCTTCCTAATTTTGTTCGCGCCTATATCTATCGTAAAAAGGGATACTTTAGTGTCCCCCGGAGATAGATTCTTCCTCCGCGTCGTGTCCGACGGCCATTTTAACCTCCTCGATCGTCGTAAGACTGTTCAAGTTCAGCACCTCTACCGTCAGAGAAAGTACGGTTCCTAGGTGTCATTCCCTCATCTGGAAGCTCTTCAACATCTTCATCTGTGTTGGAAGGCCGACTGTTAACTTCACTGGTATGTTTATGAACGACAGAGATCCAAGTGTCGTTTTCCCCAGTAGGCACTTCTTTTCGAGACTGGTCGGATAGTTTGAGGTCATCCAGTTGCTTGACTCCCCGGCGTGATGGCCCTACCTACCTTTGATTAGTCCGCATGGACTAATCACTTCCAGCACTTCTTCTAGTTCCAGCAGTTCATTTTTTACGCCTATAGAACTGTTTTTTTTCTTGTTTTTATGCCGCTAGCAGCAGCAGTACTTACAATTTCCCTACAATTTTAGAATTGGTCTTCCTCCTGTTTTCTCATCTTCACGATGATCATTTACGTCTCATTTTCTGAGTCGCTCCCGCTTTCCAGGGATGCGAATCTCCTCTTGCCTGACTTTTGCTTTCCAGCAGTAGCAAACTGGTAGTAGCCGTACTGTCGCTTTTGACAAGCAACCATTGCCGCTCCTCAATCCCTTTGAAAGTTTACACAGATGACTTTTACTGGCAATCTATGCTTCCTATGTTGCTGATTAAAATCTACTCTAACCTAGTTTTCTGAGTTATTATGTTGTGTTATTATGGTGTTGTTTATGCTATTGGCGCATAGTAGCCTACTCCAAGTATTTAAAAGATTGACTGCGATTGATTAAACAATAGATCAGTTAGTTGTTTGGAGTTGGTTGAAGATGTGGAGATAAATTCATTTTAGTATATCAAACATCGATGATAGCTTGGTGTTGATGATGAGCCAACAAATTGCGGCCCCTCTTTCTTCAAGACCCAAAATATTAATGTATGCCTTTTAGTTTTCAAATTTAAACCTTTGCCAAAATGAGTGTCACTTGCGATCCTAGCCCCCTAAATGCTCTTAATGTTATGAGCTAACCAGTACTATGTTAATATGATGCTTGTTAATGCAGCGCATAAACGATAGTTTTTAATAATCTTGCTGTTTCCTGTTTGTTGAACTAGTGACAATGCTCTAATTTTTTATGGTCTTTAAATTTTTGTACCCAGTAACTGTTATTGTAACAACTAGGATTTCCTTTTTAAAAAATCACAAAGGCTTCTAATTAATGAACTTCCTTCTGTTTTTCCAGCATTGCTAGTTATATTACCGTATTATTCGGATCTCTTTCCTACGTTATTATATATGAAGATGCTCTAAAACTTAAGGGCTCGCATATTGCGCTCCCAAAGGCTGTGCATCCTTTTTGCAGTATAATGCATAACTCGGACTAACATATAGGTTAAAAGTAATTTATTTTCTGGTAACTAGATTAAACACTTCCACCTGACGTTAATTGACAAAAACAACGAATCACACAGTTTAATTCTACAGTAGATTTTCATTTGTTTATTTATTTTCATATACTTCATCTAATACCACATGCAACAACAAACATGTCTGTTTATACATGTAATAAAAAATTTAATACATTTAATTTTTTTTTTTTTTTTTTTTTTTTTTTGGTTTAATTCTAAACAAAATATTTTTTTTTAATTTTATTAAATTAATTTAAAATTTTGATAAAGTATAAACAGAAATAAGATTTTGATGACTGATACAACTTTTGATCTTTTTTATTACATCTATAAGTTGTTATTTTATTTATTATTTAAGAAAATAGTTTATTAATATTTTTTGTTTGCCCAATTTAATATTTGATATTCTGTTATTTTTCCAAAAAAAAAAAATATAAATTGGAAGGAAGAAAATTTATGAAAATCCATCTTAAACATAATAATGTTATGATGGTATTAGGAAATTGCAGACATCAAATTTTTACTGTACACAACATTTTTTATTTAATTTTTTTTTTCATAATTATTTTTGCAGGTTTTTTTTGCAAAACGTTTTTTTTTCTGTTCAACTCTGTAAATAAATTGATTAAGTTCTATTTTAGACAACCAATAAAAATGTAGAATTTATCGATTCAGAAAAAAAGTTCATCCTGCGCATCAAAAATATTTCGTTTATTTTTCAAACGCGTTGGAGTAATATTATATGGATATTGAACGTCATTGAATTATTCTTAACGATGTTAGATGCTACGACTTGTGACCAAATTCATTCATTAATTCTGAACGACTTACATTTTTTTTGTTTTGTTTATTTTATAAAGGAGGACAAGCAAAAAATATTAAGTAGATTTTATTGTAAATAATTATTCAAGATATAATTTTTTTTATTTTTAATTATGTTGGATACACCACAATATGCGCAAAGATGAAAAATGTTGATAAAGCAGAGGAAGTTGTGGTTTAAATTTCTTCTTTTGTTTTATTTTTAATTTTATTGTACAATTAAGAAATGTGTTTAAGAATTGTGGTAAATAATTAAATAAGTTAAATAAAATTATTTGAATGGGAGGATTAAATGTTTGACTGGTGGATGTGTATGATATGGTTACCCATTGAAAATACGTTGATTTCCTAATATTGTTCCCAACCATTTATGGTTCGTCAAATTTAAGAGATTTGTTTTTTTTAATTAAATTTGGAATAGAGAGGGGAATATACACATTTTGTATTTGTTTTATTTTTGAACAGAAACGTTCTGAGAATAGAATTAATAACTTAGGGGTATTTACAAACTTACAAACTTCGGATTTTACAAAATCCATTGTCCAAATTAAACGTTTTCAATTTCATAACGCGATCTTTTCTCGATTTTTTCGTTGAGGTATCACTAAGTAATGTCAATAACTCAATTTTGAGGGGCTTACTATCACGAGTTTCATGGAATTTAGAAATTTCCAATAAATGACAACATTTCACAATTTTCATGAGTAACCATCATTTGTTTCATGTATTTTGGAAATTTTAAATTTTTATCAAATTTTCACAGTAATTAGAGGCTAACTTCATTCGTGTTACTTCATATTTCATCGTGATTCATGGATCTTAAAAAAAACAACAAGCCAAAGTTTTACAATTTTTATGGGTTTACCATCAAGTGTTTCTTCGATGTTGCGAATCCTAGATTTCTATCAAAATTTTCATATGCTATTCATATGCTAAGTTTTCATATGCTAGACATCACTAAATATCTTAAATTTTGAAAATTTTAAACGTAAAGCAAAAGTTTAATACTTTCATGGGCTCCCCAAATTTTTGTGTTTTTTCCTTGGACTTAATAAATTTTTAGTTTGTGGTTAAATTTAAAAAATTTTCATGAGCCATAAATTTTAAAGAAAGACAACAATTTTAATTGATCGTAAAAATTCACTATTGTCATGTACTTATCCATCACGCGTTTGGAATTAAAGAAATATTGAATTCATAGCAAAATTTTAAAATTTTGGAAATTTTAAATTTATGACAAAATTTTACAATTTTCACGGCTAACCATAATATATTTCATGGATTTTAGAAATTTTAAATTATTGACTAAATTCTAACATCTGGCACCATCACGAATTTCATGATTTTGGGAATTTTAAATTTATTGCACAACTTTCATGGGCTTACCATCAAGTGTTTTGAGAATTTTGAAAATTTTGGATTTGTGCCAAAATTAAACAATTTTTATGTGCTAATAACCATCACGTGTTTTTTGGATTTTGGAATATTTAAATGTATGGCAAAATTTCATGAGCTAACTGTTAAGTGTTTCATGGATTTCGAAATCCATGTGTTTCATGGATCGAAAATTTTAAGTTTCTATCAAACATACACAACTTTTGCAGGATTTTGAAAATTTTTAATTTTTACCATAATTTCATAATTTTTATTAGCAAAACAAACTATCACGTGTTTCATGGATTTTTGAAAATTTTAATTTTTATCGAAATTCCCATGGGTTAGCTCATTTTCATGAGCTAACGTTACATACTTCATAATAAATTATGGAAATTTTGAATTTGTGCCAAAAATTTCTGTTATCTCATCACGCGTTTCATGAAGTTTTTAATTACTATCAAAATTTTAAATTATTAAAATTTTACAATTTTCATGAAATAAAAACACAGTTTCATGAATTTAGGACATTTTAAATTTTTATCAAAATTTTAATATTTTCACTGGCCTTAACGTATTTCATGGATTTTGGAATTTTAAGTAAGTGAAATTTTTTTACAATTTTCATGAGTTTAACCATCAAGTGTTTCTTGGATTTAAAAAATTTTAAATTTATGACAAAATTGCACAATTTTCATGGGCTAATCGTTACGTGTTTCATGGATTTCGGAAATTTTAATTTTCTACCAAAACTTTAAAATTTTCATGGACTAACCATCAGGATTTCATGGATTTTGAAAAATTGTCATTTCTGTCCCAAGTTTGGAAATTTTTAATTTGTGCCAAAATTTCACAATTTTTATAATCAAAACCAAAATTTTTGAAAATTTTAGTTTTTACCGAAATTTCACAATTTTCATGGGTTTTACAACACTTGTTTCATGCGTTTTTGAAATTTTAATTTGTGCTCAAAATTCAAAATTTTCATGAGCATCGCGAGTTTAATTTGTCCCAAAATTTCACAATTTTTATTGACAAACACATGTTTTATGGATTTTAAAAATTTTAAATTTTTTGCAAAATTACCATCACGTGTTTCATTGGTTTTGAAAATTTTGAATTTGTCGTAATATTTGACTATTTTTATGAACTCATCACGTTCTGAATTTAAATTTTTTTAAATATTTACTAAAATTTTAAAATTTTCATGGGCTTTCCTTCATGTGTTTCATGGGTTTTGAAATATTACATTTGCGCCAAAATTTCACAATTTTTATTTGTTAACCATTTCATGTTTCATGAATTTTGGAAATTTTAAATATGTATCCAAATTTTGTAATCTTCATGGGCAGTAACCATTAATAAATTTTGGGAAGTTTGGTCTTAAAATTTCACAATTTTCATAGACTCTTCACGTTCTGAATTTAAATTTTTGTTAAATTTTTGGTAAAATGTTGAAATATTCATGCACTAACCATACCGCGTCTTTCAGTAAAATTTGTAGCGAAATTTTAAAATTTTCATTGGCTAATTTTCGATTTTAAAGATTATCTAATTATCTTTTTCTATGAGTTTTCTTTTATGGATTTTTGCAATTTTTACAATTTTCATGGACTAACCATCACGTTTTTCATGAATTTTGAATATTTTAAATTTGTGGCCAAATTTCACATTTTTTAGTGGGTAACCTTCACGTGTTTCATGGATTTTGGAAATTTTTTGTTTTTGACAAAAGTTAACAGTTTTTTAGGGCTATAACACGTGTTTCATAGATTTTCGAAATGTTAAATACTTTTTTTTTCATCTAACCAACTCGGAAAACAGTACTACTTTTCTACCATCCGGCATGAGCATTCACAAATTGAGCCGGCCAATATTATACCGCACTGTTTTTTAAACTGGTGGGCCACATTTATTATTTATTTTAATATATTAAAACATTTATTCCCACCAAATTCATCAAAATTTGAGTTTATCCGCTTTAAACATTTTTCCATACAGTATCAATTATTTATAACCCAACTGTTACAAAATCAATAAATGTCATTATCAAATTGTTTACAAATTTGCGATTAATCATTTTAAAATACAAAAAAAAATTATGTCTAAGTCACAATGAATCATCACATACGCTTGATATTAGGTGGGATTCTATCAAAATTCTGATTAATTATTTTGTCTTATATACAAAATAAATTTACACAAATCATTCAAATTATAAAATATGGTCTCGTTATGTTTTCAAATTACTTTCAAACCAAAAATACATGCACCAATGATAGCATAAATTATGGTTGATTTATGTTATGTTTATCTGTATGATATAATTGCACATCGTCGGTGCCTTAAATATATAAGATCTTTAATAAGGGTTACTGATCGTATACGTAAGGAGCATGAGTTCATTCCGCTCATCATTAAAATTTTCCAGACCTTATATTTACCAATAAATTTTTTATTGATGTTAAAAGTTTTTTTTTATTAGTGTACATAAATCCCCGATAGTGAGCATTACTACATTTTTATGTCATTTTATTTTTAATGGTTTTGTACAATAAAAATCCAACTTTAATTAAAATAAATAGCGTACACTTTAAAAATGTATCAAGATGAATGGTATAAATACTATTATCTTTAGGATTTAACATCGCATTCGTTTAATAGAGTTATAAGGGTAAGAGAATTTTTTTATGGTTGCCATAAAATATCTGGATAATTAAAATGTTAATATCGATTTGCAGCAGACGTATTAAAGTCCATTAGCTAATTATTTTCAATTGTGTATTAAAACAACAAGATGAGAATATTATGTTCTCTTGAATACTTGCAAGTGGAAATATCTCAAAAGTCACCATTTAATTATATATATACCTAACTCTTTTACACGATTTATTCAATCTAACACGAATTGGATAATTTAATTTTTTTAAATTATCCATATAATTGGATAATTTAAAAGAAATTACTTTTCACAGCGTATACAATATTCGAAAATCCGAGAATAGACGATTCTATAGGTCGAGTTTTGCCTTTCACGACAAGGAACTCCCCAAAAAAAAAAGATAGCTTGAAAACTTTAAAACAAATTTTATGTACAAAAATAAAATGAAATAGGAAGCATACCCAAATTTTATTACAGTAAAACATGTAGGAATGACCACCCCTAAACTGACTACCTGAAATTGAAACTTGTTTATTCATTTATTTCCAATATAGCAATTAATCACTTTTAAATATTTGTTTAACCCTTTTGGAAGGATATACCTTTCTAAAATGATTATATGACGCAATCTGCCAATGAGTTTAGCACTTCATCAGCGATGGTCATATTTGGGACCATTCAAAATCCTTTTATCATTCTGCCTCTATTTTTATTCGTACCCGGTACAGAGTTTTTGTTGTCGGTGTTTATGACCAAATTATTTTGGGTGCAGGGAACCAAATACATACCCGGATATGTTGGTTGTAAAGATGAAGATAAAAATTTAATTGGGTTCAGTTCGTACGACACATAAATAATTATCTTACGTAAAGCTAACAAGTGAAATAAGTTTATTACCCGTAATTGTAAAATTCGACAGTTTATGTTTAAACCATAGTGCTTAGGTTCATTGTAGCCCTACCACTGTACTGTAGTGGTTTAGATTGAAAACTTAGCTTTGTAAATAATACATATAAATGGAAAAATTATAAAAGAAAAGTCTAAGGGATATCCGAACAACCCAGAAATTGGAGCTATTAACAAGTCTTCCTGCAGGCAGCTAAAAAACTAATATTTAATGCAAATGAGGGATAGTTGACCGAATTTATAAAAAGGCACACATTTCATAAGGTCAAAATAAAGGGAGAAATAGCGTCAGTAGACGGAAATGGTGCAAAGAGCTATCCAGAAAAACCACTTACGAAAATAGAAGACAGTGGTTTCAGACCATATATTTAATGCCGACGAAACGAGATTATTCTGGAAGAAAATGCCAACGAGAAACTACAAAGCAAAATCAGAAAAGTCTGTTAATGGCATCAAAGCGGCTTAAGGTTGAATGACGTAGGAAAACCTTTATTAATCAACCGTTCATTAAAGCCACGAGCTCTGAAAAACAAGGTCTTAAAACAGCTTCCCGTTCACTGGATGGCCAATCAAAACGCATGGATTACGGCTGATTTAGTTAAAAAATGGTTCCACGAGTGTTTCGTTTCTAAAGTCTAAAAATATTTGGAACAAAAGGATCTTCAAAATGCAACCGTCAAAATGAATTTTATAAAACAAGCCTTTAAATATATTTTTGATTCAATCGAGGAAAGAAACTTGACGGTCATGAAAGCATGGAACAATTACACGATTATGTATTATTATGGACATCTACCGTAAATGCTTGCTGGAGAAAAATTTCGCTAGAATTCGTCAAAAGTGGTAATTGTGAAACACACACACACATCAATTGTGTCTTATATATATATAATAACCTTATCACACACCATTTGTGGTGAAGGGTTTGACAACATATAAACTGCAGACATCGATGAACTAATGATTGAGAAACTTTTGGATGAGAAGGATCTGTTTAAAACTGTAACTGATGATATTAGTATTGAGAACGATGATGATGATGGTGAAATTCATCAACTAACATCTTTCTTAATTTGGAAGGATTTAAAATGGTCTGCAATTATGGCAAGTAATTTTCTCATTCATAATCCCGACGTGGAACGTGCTTTCAAGTTTCAGCGTGATCTGCAGATTTGTACGTCTGGTTACCAAAAACTCTACAAGCAACTTGAGACACCAAAAATCAAGTTTCTGATAACGGATTTCCTAATAAAAATAAAACAAACAACAGAGGACATTATTAACGAACGAGTGCCTTCATTGGACTCTAGCGATGAAAATAATATTGATCCTGTTTGCAATAAACGTACCCAGTTATTTCCAATTAGTGATAATACCCCAAAAATGTCAAGACTAAAGTTATTTTAAATGTATTTTAATAAAACGATATTCACTTCTTGCATGTACATTTTTAATATTCCTTTGATTCTTGATATATTTTGGTATTGGCTTTAGGATTTAAATTGCAACTAAGACTGTGGTTCGTTTGTACGTCCAAATTATACCGAGACTTATTTGAGCATAACCTTACATTTTAATTATTAACATTTTTGTTTTTTTTAAATTATTATATTATTTTTTAAGAAGTCTGAATTGCGAGAAATTCCCAGGAAATAGCTTCATGCTGTAATTTGCGTAATGTGGTCATAACAATGAATGATCGTGTCTCCAACGAAATCCCATTAGAAGCCGATAAATTGTATCAAAATATTTTATATATATATATATATATATATATATATATATATATATATATATATATATATATATATATATATATATATATATATATATATTTATTTATATATAGCTAAAAATGTTGCCACGCAATATAATCGATGCTCTGGAATATATTTTTAATCTAAGAATTTCCACTGGCAAATTTCCATCACAATAAAAAAAATCTTTGGTAATCCTATTGTTTAAATCAGGTGGTAAAACAAATGTAGGAAGTTATCAACCTATTTTGATGCTTACAATTTTCTCAAAAATTCTGGAATTTATTCTGGAAAAAGACCAGATTTTTTGTAAGTTTTCTTGAGTAAACCAAATTCTTAAGCAATACTCCATTTGGCTTTAGCGTTAATTTTAATACTGAGGATGCACTCTTAGAGTTTAGGACCCCAGATATTGTGTTGAATTGGATTGCATCTTATTTAAGCAAGAGGAAGCAACAGGTAAAGGTTAATGATATCTTAAGCGTCGAATCTACTCTAGATGCAAGTGTTCCCATAAGTCCGTTTTGGATCCTATTTTATTTCTGATATATTTAGAATTTTATATTTTTACTTTACATTTTTTTAGGGCTTAATCTCCTTCCAATGGTTTTTCAAATGCTTATCATTTTTACATTTGGTAAAGTCAGTATCATTCGGAAGTTTGTAGCTTAATTGCATAATTTTTTTGTTGGTTTACTTTGGAAACATTGGACTGCTTTAATGGTGAGGTGTGCTATCCAAGGTTTTGATAATTGTATTATTAGTAATTAATTTTAAGAACTCGAAGTTTGTTCTTAGAAATTTAATGAAAATTTTCCTTCCGGAGAAACAAAAAGCCTCATATGATTTTTAATTTCTACTTTGATTCATTGCTTGATTGATTAGAATATCTCGCCAAGGACGAATCAGGAACTTCCAGAATTCCGGGCATCACAGTTTACCCGTGTTTCATATAACAAAACCGAAGAAATGGATAGATTGTTAGTTATGACAGATTCAACCCGGTTACTGGCATCTAAGCGATCGATTATTACTATTTTTTTGTTGTGACGGGAAAGGAAAAAAAACAGTAATGACAGAATTGGTCTGGTTTCCCGGTTGCCAATGTTTAATTATTATTAGCACAAGACAATCAAAATTTTACTTAACAGCTTTTACTTTTCAGGAACTCCAGTGTGTCACCATTCAACTGCAATCTTAAAAGGTTCTTTAAAACTAAAATCAATTAATGAACTAATTTCTACAAGCCGTAGGCTGTAACAGATGGCATTAATTTTCACTTTGGTGCTGCTTAAATAATTTTTAACACTTTATTTGACACATAAATTATATTTTGAAATAATTGGTTATGTGTTATGACCAATACGTCATTTTATTATATGGGATATCAATACCCTCTAAATTTAAACTCAGGCCAGTCATCTCTAAAGATTTGCTAAAGCAAGTTGACTGCAGAATGATCAACTGCAGGATGATAATACTCTTAATCGTGAATTTTGAGGTGTGAAAAACTTTATAGAGTAGAATAGAATAAAAAGTTCCAGATAAAACAAACTATGACCTTGTGCAAAGAGGTGGACTCGAACAAATCGATTTAACTTCAGTACTACAATTTTTTCCCTCACTTACAAATCGTCCTTAGAACTAAGGCATCCACCTAATATTTTTTTGAAAATAGCACTTCAATTTGATTCCTTTATAGAGCCAATTATAAGGTGCGGTTAGAGTTGGTCTCACTTTTTCAACTCGAACAAAAACGTAATCACAGGTGAGGAGATCTATTGGAACGTACATGTTGTTTTGACAGTGTGAACGTGTATCGGTCAGTATACGAGTTTGCCTATAATTCCGTAATTTTACGACATACGAAGAAGGAACTAAAATTGGATTTGGGTTGAAAGGAACCAAAAAATCACCAAGAACTCTGAGTGTTTTTCCGTAGACTAACTCAGCTGCAGAACAATTTAAATCTTCCTCCAATTGTGTTGCCGCGGGTGGTCAAGATTTTTTTAAATTGCGGTAAAATTGTTCAATACAGCCATTTGATTCGTCAATTCTTGGAATAATGAAAATTCGAATTAAGGACCTTTTTTGCTAGTGTGTTCCAATGAAATACTAAATCTAGCGATGTAGTTAGACAATAATGCTTTTGCAACAGTCTTAGCAGTAAAATCCTGAAGAGGACTAGCTTCAGTCCACCGAGTGAAACGATCGATAGTAGTAAGTATATAGACATTTCCATTAGATAGTGCTAGAGGACCCATTAAATCGATAAGGCTTATTTCTAAACGGCCAGACGGTAATTCCAATCTTTGGAAACCTAGAATTTGGAAAGGGAACTATCATTGTTCATAGATGGCCAGAAATATTTAGTTGGTGCCTTTTTTCTGGAGGCTCTAACTTCCGGATGTGTTATTTTATGCAGGTTATCAAAAATTTCATTCCTCGTCGGTTCTGAGATGTAACGACTAGGTAACATGGTCAATGTTACACACCATATTGCTTGTTAGTCGGCATTGGGTGAGATATGCTCAAACATTAATCTTTTGTGGAGAGTTTTAGTGCCTTGTAGAATTTGTTTCAATTCACGATCTACTTCCTGACATTTAATTAGTTTTTCGATGTCAAAACCAATAAAAGTTAACACTGAGATATCGCGGTTAACACCGGTTTATGATCCGTGTAAATTCGGAAACATGCTCTTCGAGAAGATTTCTAAACTTTTTAATTCCAAAAAAAACAGCCAAAAGTTCACGATGGAATGTGGAGATCTTTTGTTCCGTCTTTTTTTAAAAGAAAGCTAAATGTTCTAAACCTGCATTTCCCAAACCAAAGGTCATATGCGGCAAAAATCAAACATTCCAAAGAGTGTGGTTATTGCTGTTTTATATTGACCCTCTCGTGTAACTGAAATTTGGTGATAAGCACGACCAATATCCGTGTAAATGACGTGAAAAAACCATAAATTTGAGGATATCTGTCAGAAATGGTGACAACGTTTAAACGTCTATAAACACCGCATGGTTTCCAATTATTTTGTTCCTTTTCAGGGACCATATGAAGAGGAGAACAAGTCGACGATGAAGACCTAAATTATGCATGTGCTGAAAAGCGTCTTTAGCTAATGCGAATTTTTCAGGGTCAAGGAGGCGTGGTTTTCAAAATGGAAGTTGGCCTTCTGTCACAATTCTGTTAATTCGTTTTACTTTACTGGCAAGTCATATTTGGGTTCCTGGGGCAGTCCAGAGAATTTCTTTAGCAATGCTTCATACCTTCGACATTAAGGATTTGAGGTGATGGCAAATCCTTAATGTCGAAGGTATGAGGCATTAGATAGGATAGGACTGTTCCTGTAGTGGTTATGGTTGTTGCAAGATCGATTAAGCGTTAAATTATTATTCTTTAAATCGACCGTCAAACCAAGTTTCATTAAGAAACCAGCACCAATAATCGGTTTGTTGACTGAAGCTACAATGAATGGGTGCCACAATTTACGACGAAAATACAAATTTAATGGTAATAGTCTAGGACCGTATGTTTTGATCAAAAAAAATATTTGCAGCGGTTAGCTGAAGGTATTGGTCTTCGACTAGATCTTTAAGTTGTGACGCAGATATAACAGAAATGTCGGCGAATGTGTCAACAAGAAAAATAATATTTGTGGTTTTACACCTGATAATAATCGGCGATCTGCGGTTACTCCAGCATCTGTCGTCACGATGTTGGAAGAAATAATTTTTTTGGTTAATTTCTTCCAGTTTAAAACTACAATCCTGTTTGTGCATTTGCTCGCCAAATAACCAAACATGTAGTGGTACCAGTACATAGAATGATTTGAGGAACAAGATCTAGAATCTGATATCGAGAAACTATTGCCCCGGGATTTAGAGCTTGATCTCGCAAAATTGTTACGAGGTCTAGATCGTCGAGCATTAGTATCTGGTCAGTTTGTTTGATTTTCGATTGATTTATACAAATCTTATAAATCAAAATTTGAACTTGGTATCATATAGCTAGCTGGTTATTTGGATGCACAGCAGCTGTAGAAGAAGACGGTTTACGTTGACAAAAGAATAGGTTAGTAAAAAATATTTACTGAAATGTGTGACATTATACATCTTTCACGGTTGAACAACTTTAAAACACCTATTGCCCTTGTGCACAACCATGTTGGATTAATCCAATGTGAACTTGAACATCCACAGGTTAAATTCGTAAAATTTTTCTAGTGTATCGATCGCCCTAACCCCAAACAAATAAATACAAATCTGGTTTAAATATCAAACAAGTTAGAGCGAGAGCCTTTGGACAAAAAATCTTATCTATATTTCACCACAGTATCCTTGCCTGTATGTAGGAAACCACTAATTAAAGGTTACATCGCAACACAACAGCAAAAATATGGCTACAGCTAAAATGTAACCTGACTCCCGCGTTACATAATGGAACAATATGGAACATATTGCTTGAAACTCGTTACTCTCTAAGAAACTCGATGGTCAAAAGTGGACAATATGTGTCCTAAGGCAATGCAAAGCATTTAATAATAGTATGCGTAATCAACGTTTACGCATGCGACTAGCCAACCTGTCAGTCATTAGTGTTCAAGCGCATATACTTCGTACGCGTAACATTATACAATCATCGAACTTGGTTCGATTAGAAACATATGGAACACCCTATATTTAATATTCAACGAAATTAAAACAAAAAACAATTGTTTCCTTGTAGGTATCGTCGAAATTTTCTGACAACTAGAACTACCTCCAAAACGATATTAGAGGAAGTAACCGCCGTTCTCAAATATTGTTGATAATAAGACGCAATTTGCAAATTTTCTAACTTGTAAAACGATTTGCAAACATTTAAATTTGGAATGATGAATCACCCTGTAAATGAATACAAATATTTTATACACTTACTATTTGTACTTTACAGTTGTAATATGGTTTATATACACAAAGTTTCCAACACTCCAATCCAAATATACGAATTACTTTTTTGTATAATATTGGCCCGTTGTAAAGATTGTTGTGTAAGTGTCCATCGGCCAACATGAATACAAAAAAAAAGAACAACCCGACGAATGAGACAAAATAATGCACGAATGAAAACACGAATTCAATATTTAGTGCAAAAAGCTGATTAACAACTTTGTTCGGATTTGCTAGCTTTGCAGTCCATATTGTGCACAGTCGATTAAAATTAATAGAAGTGGATGGAGGGAAAAAACATGTGTAATCGCCATTAAAATAAAAATCTTTATCGCATTGTAAAATTTTTTTAGAAAATTTCTATTGTGATTAGGGTAGTTTTATGTGTACATAAATTAAGTGATATAAGACGTTTGTGCTTTTTAAAAAGTGTTTAAAGTTATCGAGTAAATTTAAATGGAAAAAAAAAGTTTTCTAATTTTGTGTGTGTATGCGTGTTTATGGTTTGATATGAAATGAAACTGTACTGTAGACAAAGCCAATATACGTTAAGTGATAGTGAACTATGAATTTGTTCTGCACCGCGGCAATGTTCAACTAGTTTTAGAATTTCTGGTATGTGAATCTTACATTTTTTGTTGTAAATTTTATACAAATTTATTACTATAGGGAGTCCATTTTTTTTACATCGTAAACTTTGATTGTATTGAGCTTTGATTTTATTTATGATAACCTACATTTATATATATTTTTGTTGCAACCTTGAGACTAAATTTACTTCTTCGTTAAAGTTAAAAAAAACTCATGGAATCTCCGTTACGTTGTAAATTGGTGGTGGTGGATTTGTTTTTACACGCCGCGGTTATATTATTTTAAAATTGTGAAAGAATTAAACATGGTGGTTATATTTTATTCTAGATTAAACTTTCAATAAAATTAGTGAATTGATTCTAAGTTTCTTTAAAATTATAATTTTTTTAGAGCGCAGATACCTTACAATCAAGGATTTCACAAAATGTTTGATTAATCTGGTTTTACTTGAAGTCGGATTTTTAATAAGTAATAGATATTTAATAAGTATTCAATAAAGATTTGTTTTGAGACCGGCGAAGTCGGTTTTCGAATTATAAGTATGGCTTTGAGTCAACTTGGTACAACTTTTTATTTAACATGAGCGATAATTACAGAAAAACCCCGTTCAAAATAAAATCATTGAAAATTCTGCCCACAAAACCTTATTTGCCATATAGAATACTTAACCGTTTATCAATCCAGTTATATTATTTTATTGAGTACGCCGTAAAGACTACAAAGGGAATAATTTTGCCTATTACTGTTTTATCAGTTTTGATCTTTAACTTGAATGTTGCTGCAAATTTTGTAAATTGGTCAATAATAGTTAAGAATTGTTGGTGCTGTATTTAAAATGTATCCATATAAAATATTTTCATTTGTCTATCACTGAGTAATAGTGGCTTAATTGGGCCAAATGATGCCTCTTAGAATAGGTCTCGGTAAGTACATTAACTGTACCAAAGTTTATTGAAATCGGTCAATTCTTACTTAGCTGCTTGGACCAAATTGTATCCAATGTTTACTTAAATTTAATTAAGCTGCTTCATAATCAATAAATTCAAAATGAGTAGTAGTCATCTGATTGGTCTTGGTGAGTATATTAACTGTGTCAAAATTTATTAAAATCGGTCAATTCTTACTTAGCTGCTGGGACCAAATTGTGTCCAATTTTTACATAAATTTAAGCTGTTTCATAATCAAAAAATTCAAAAATCAGACTATTACTCTAGTGGTCTGATTGGGCCCAATGATACCTCTTAGAAGGTCTAGGTGAGTACATTAATTATCCAATGGTCCGTTGCAGATGTGTCTTGGTAAATTTAACAGCGCTTTCCCATAGTCCATATTAATGTAGAGCAGGTGGTAGTATGAGTCCATTTTTGCTTCAAAAGATGACTGGCAATCTCAATTTAGTGGTGATGTAAGAAATAGTAGACCACTCGTAGATAATTTTTTGCTTCAACTAAATTTGTTCCGTTGTCACAATAAATCGTATTGCATAATCCATATGGCGACTTACGAATCGCTTCAATGAAAGAATCACTCGTCAAATCCATACAGACTTCTTTGTATATGGCGTGTGTGCAGAAGCAGTTGAATGTGCATAAATATGCCTTGCTCGGAATTCCTCGTCTGCGCCTACATGTCTTGCAACATTCCTGCCTCTTATTACCCAGTAACTCTGACGAACCAAGCTTCTCAATGGGTTAATTCTAGGATGTTGATTTTCATTGTGTATATGACGGGTAATTAAAACTGAGAGACGACAAATGTTTGAACATTTTTAATTAAGATTTGATCGACTAATTTATTTTCGTTTCTCGTGAGTACTCCGGATTTTGGCATCAGCTTAGGTGACCTAAAGTTAAAAAAAACGGAGAATATAAGCAATTATTCTTTGCAGTTTGAACAGTTTGGAAATTTAATTGATCAGATCATGTGCTATATCTGATTGGCTCTTTTTAGTGATTAAAGCATTGTGATATGTTAGTGAAGAGCTACATTCTTTAGTAGTGGGAGGAATTTCTAGTTGACTTGGCCATTTTGCTTCATCTTCACTCAACGACTTAAGGCCTTCCATCAAAATTCGTCCTTTGATATTTCGTGATATGATTTACCACGGCATAATCCGCAGGATTCTCTTTTGATGGAACATGTCTCCATAAGCTTCTATTGTGTTCATTTATTATTTCGGAGGAACGATTGCCTATAAACGTCATCCGTTGTCGTGGTTGACTTGCCAACCAATCAAGAACAATCTTAAAATCCGTCTACAAGGTAATGGATGATATTTTCAGGTTAAGTACGCCTACGACGTGCCTGGTGATTTAACAAAACTGCTACCATGAGTTCAAATCGAGGCAAGCTTGCTTGTTTCAGCGGTGGTACCTTTGATTTGGTAGTAACCAAATGTGATTAAAACTTGTCTCCGTTCTGCGTTCTTGCATATAGTAACCGTTATATAGAACCGTTCAACTCTTAGCTCAGTCCATTTTAGTTTTATATCGTGTGGTAGTTCGTCATCCCAATATGTTTTTAGCAACCAAAGCCTTTGAAATAAGATTTTAGCTCGATTTACTATAGCAGATATCAGATCTAACGGGTCAAAAGTCCAACTTGCTTCAGATAGGACACTCCTTTTCGAATGGGTATTCAGTGGTTTTATTTCGGTATGAAAAATAAATCGATGGGTCGTGGATTGCCACGATATCTCCAGTAATTAAATTGATTGTTCATGCTTTGACAGCGGCTTGATACTGCTCAGGTTTGAGTCGTTCTTGATCGTCTCTCCATCATATTATTTGATGCTTTGTGTCTTTTGTGTGAATGAGCATTTCTCGTTTAATGAACAATGATTTACATTTTGAAGAATTGTCAAATAATACACGCAATTTTGTAGTAGTGCTGCTGTCCTTCCGTACGCCGTGATGAGGTAATATATATGTCTTACATAAATCTTGTTCGCTTATATCGACCTCTGTCATACGCTTTAGTTCCTGGTATTTCCCCATGAAATTCATGTACATTTCTTGGAATTCGGGGTCGCTTCGAAATATTTTTCCCATGATCAATAACCTTGATAATGCTGCGCTGCAAGTTTAACTCAATTTTGCTTCTTTCAGGTTTTCTGTAAATGGAAATCTGGTGATAAATCTGCCCTTGCTATTTCTGGATATTATCGACTGCGGAAGAATTGCACGCATAACCGTTCCTCTTCCGTATACCTCGGTTTAATTTCTGGGACGTTCCCGATTTCCCAAAACTGTCTGTGTTTCGTCTATATTAATTAGTAAGATGACTGACTTCATTGGTTCTGAACTTGAACCATGATGTAAATCTTCTACTATCCGGCTTGTTTCGTGTTTTAAGCCATGAGTTTACTGACGCCAATCTTCCTAATGCCATCTTTGATCAGATCAAAAACAAAATATGCGCCTAGTAGAATATCAATTGACGCTGGTTTATGGAAGTTTGAGTCCGCTAGATCAATTTCTGCTAATGGCGTTAACTGATTGATATTAATTGTGCGTGAAAGTAAAAGCGATGTTATTTTTAGAATTAAAAAGGCATTTATCAAAGCCGCTGGCTTCCACGTGATTCAACTGCACCTGTTTGCCCAAATCCACTAATAAATGTTCTTTCATTAGTACGCACCATGGCCAAATTTTGCGCACTACAGCTTCAGTCGCGAAAGAAGCCTAGGAAGTCGTATCTATCAAAGCTCGGCAAGGTCTGCGACTACCATCACTGTCGATTGCAACATATGCGACTTATGCTGTTAGTAATACTGTTATACTTTCCGGCTTTTCCACCTTGGCTTGGATATTATACAGAGCACAATGCGTGAATGTTTCTTTATTTGTGGAGCCTTGTTCACAGGTTGCTGTAACACTGGATACGTTCTCCGAAACATGTAAACGTGTTATGTATTCGTGAACATCGGCAGCACCTATTTCGAAACCTACAGTCATATACGGTGTGGTTCGAGTTAAAGCAATTGATGCATCTCTTGTTATTTTCTGACAACAGTTTCCTCTCATCTATACGAGACAGCGGCTTACATTTGTTGCAATCGATCAATTTATGGTCTTCAATCTTGCATGCAATATATGCCGATTTGATATGAGATGTTAATATCCATTTTTGTTGAAGTTGTGTGGCTGGTTTTACCGGTCATACTTGATCGTATCTCAAAGTTTTCAGGGCATCGATTCGCGTACCGAGAAATTCGAACAGCATTTTTACCATCGGGTGCTCTTCACCCGTTGTTTCTCGCACCCATTGACTTCTTGTGCCATCGTCTAGTTTTTGCACTGACAGGTAAATACTATCCAAGGATTCCTGGACTGTGTCTGCTCGCTCAACGCTTTAGGTCACGTGTCACCTCGTCGGAAGTATCTAGGAACTTCCTAATACTATTTAAACTGGCTACTGTTACTTTGGGCTGCTCGATGAACTTACGGATAAACATGTTGACGTTATGTCGCTTGAGATTGTATCAGTGCGTTAGTTTTTTAGTGCCTCGCAGTAATTTCAAAATGTCTGATGAGGGAGTAAACAAACCAAATATTGAAATTTTTGCACAGTTGGAATGGTTTCATTATCATGAATTCTTGACGTAAAGATATCGAAAAAATACTCTGCCACTCAGTGTACTCTCCGTCGAAATGTGGCATTTGCAATTTTGCAAGTTTTACAGCTGGCGTGGCAGCTTCGCTAGTTATATTCATAGTATTTTCTGCATGGTTTGTTGTATCATGTATACCTCTTCAAATTCGTTAAGTTTTACTACTACCGCAAAATAAAAATCTTTTTTAGGAATCAGTGCAAACATTTCCATTTCGATTTTTCCAAATTGTGCGATTTTTCCAAATTGTGTCCGGTGTTCTCTTAATCACAGTTCATTTGTGGTTTAAGTGGAACCGACTTCTAGCTTCTTCGCGAATTTGGAAATCCTATGGTCTATGATAACTCGTACGAAGCACGTTGGCGTTTTAGTGCATTCATTATGGAAATTTTAAATTACAGTAACAAATTTATGCTTAATTGTCTGAGACACATTTATAGGAACATTCATATTAGAATTACCCGCAATTCAGTAGCAGTTGATGTTGCAGGTTTGTACAATGCAATACACGATTGTAAGCAACTAGATTTATTGATTACTTACTCAAGAATCACTCCTGGATGTTTCGCATTGATAGGTATCTTAAAGTTAGAGGTAGAACCCTCTTTATATGTAAGCTCATTTTTACAAAGATCACACACGTGGCATGAGTTTCATTAGTTTTTGCGAAATAAAACCAAATGTTGCTGCGTTTTTGATTAATGGCTGATTAAAGGAATTTAATTTTTTTTAATTTAAACGAATTATGTCAGTTAAGTACGTAAAACTTAACACAAAAATGTCAAAACGAAAATAAAACAATCTAGTGTTGCACTAAGCAACACTAGATTGTTTAAAGCTTTTATTTACACTACCAAAACATGTCAAATGTTCAAATTGTCAAAAGTCAAAGAATTATTATCTATTTCAGACTTCGAATTTGAACTTTACAATTTAAGAGTATTGATTGCTTGTTCTAAGTGCGATTGTGTTTTGATTTCTCTCATTTTATTCAAATTGGAGGAAGATGAGTTGCTTGTGGAGTTAACCATTGATTTTTTTGCGATTCCAAACGGATTGGTATAGTTGCGTATCATTAATAGGTACTTCGTTTTTGTTCAGTTTGGTATATATTTTTGGTGTTTTGGTTGTATTGTCTTTAACTAACCTTTTTGGAACAATTGCTATTTGTTTGTGAACTACTAAATTTTCTTCATGTATATCTCGAATGAAACGACTAATTATTGTTGGATGCCTACCAATATTATTTAAAGTCTTAAGTCTACGTTTAATTATAGCAAAATAGTTTCCTACATTACTGTTACTATTCCTTACCCTACTATTCAAAATACTATCCCATAACGGTAAATACATCATGTCCTTTTTTAACTGTACATTTAAAAAATTTGTGTTATGAAAACTGTTTAAACCCACCGGCCATCCTAGGACTTTCTCCATTAAAAATATTTGAACAAACCGCATCCAGAATCGTTTTCATATTTGGTAATATGAACTCTGGATATATAGGTCTTGTGTTATCTCTCGGTTTTTCTGGTATGTTACTCATTACTTTATTTCCTTCAATTACTTTATTTCCTAATGCTTGGTGTATACATTATTAAGAATATATTTTGATTTTAATATAAAAATGAGTTGGATTTCATGAATATCGATGTCAGTATTTCTTTAAATATTTTTGAAGTTTCTGTTTGATGTAATTTGCATTAACATCGTCTGCCATTGATCTATTTGAATTGGATTCAAATTAACTCTCTTTTATCTGATAAAAATATTTGTCGCCAGATATCATTAGAAATATTTATGGTGTACTGACATTTATGATAAACCGGTTTTCCAACCAATTTTTAGGTGGATTTGGTTTACAAATATTATTTTCACTGACAATTCGATCACAATCAAAATCAACGATGTCAATTGTTTTACAGTGAAGTGATATTTTCTTTGTGGCCATATTAATAAATGTGCATATGCTTTTTCTGCTGAGTTAATGATAAATATCTCATCAAAATACCTAAATACCTGCAGTTCGTTTTTTTTATAATTATATTTATGCATTTTTTTGCTGGTTTTTCTTTTTACACTTGATCAAGCAGTAACTGGGAACTATAACTTATAATCTAACTTTCTCCTTAATAATATCAACGGTTGGAACCAAAAATGAATCCTTAAAATATCAGCTTAGTAAACTAAAAAAACAAAAATTATAGTTAGCTTAAAAAAAACTGTTTGAACACTTTACACTAAACACCATTAATAAAAAACTTGAACGCCAAAAAATCTTACAGTCAAAGCATGGAAAACATAAAGCTTAATTAACATTTTTACTAGCAGGAAGAGTACACCGTTTAAAAAACAATCATGTGTTAATGGTTAAACAAATAAGTATTTTGAAACTATATCAATTTTTCGGGAGGGATTTCTGGCTAATTTCACACATGGGCAGAATGATCGGATTCATAATTAGGAGTTTAAAGATGTAAGAAACTTTATAAAGTAACATAGACTGAACATTTCCAGATAAGACAAACTTTTATCTTGTGGAAATAGGAGGGAACTTGAACGAATGGATTTGATTTCAGCCTTATCTATTATGCTTATCTTATATGTATATGTATATATACAGGCTGAGACCAAATGTTACTGACTTCACTCTGCTGTCATTTGTGTAGTTGTCATTTTCGCGCGTCAATGTTCTGACCGATTAAAGTTTGGTTAGTTGTTTACATGTGGTCAACAAATAATTGTTCTTAATTAATATCTTAATAAAAAAATCGTAATGGAATTCAAACCTAATAGTGTAATTGCACTGTATTTGGGTGAAAATTCACAAACAGCAATAGTTCGTCAGCTCCAGCATTTGAATGTGAATAAAATGTTTGTGTATCGAACCATAACTCGATGCATCGAAACTGGGAGCATCACTAAACACAAAAGAGGCGGTCCTAAAAAGACAGCAACATCAAAAGAAATGATACGAAAGATGAAGAAACAAATCCAACGAAATCCTCGTCAAAGTGCCAATTAATTAGCTGTATCGTGAAACATGTACGTCTACATGTTTCACGATACAGCATTCAAACCATATTGAAAAAGGAAGTACACTTGAAGCCCTACAAGATACAAAAAGTTCAAGATCTTACAGAGGCACAAAAAAAGTTAGGCTTGAAAGAACACGAGCATTGAAGGCCTTGGCCGAACGTGATGAGATTCTAAAAATTGTCTTTTCTGATGAGAAAATTTTCACCATTCAACAGTTTGTGAATAAAAAAAATGATCGTGTTTGGTTAGAACACAAGTCCAACAATAATTTGGACACAAGAGTTGCCATGCGCAAGCAATCACCAGCTTATGTTATGGTTTGGGCTGCAGTTATTGCAGATGGACGCCCTTCTCTGGTTTTCATCGAACATGGAGTCAAGGTAAACCAAGAGGTGTATCGCCAAAAGATCCTAAACGATGCTTTGCTACCTTGGGCACGTAAACACTTTGGTACGAATCGTTGGACAATCCAACAGGGCTCGGCACCGTCACACAAAGCTTGAGCGACACAGCAATTTTTACAAAATTGCGTTCCGCGGCTGATTTCGTCGAAAGAATGGCCATCATATTCACCAGACTTGAATCCCATGGATTTCTCCATATGGTCCATTTAAGAGAGTAAGGTGTCCACTAAAAAATACGACAGTGTTGATGCATTGAAGTCAGCTCTTGTTCGAGAATGGAATAAAATTCCGCAAGCTCACGTTCGGTCAGCATGCAATGCTTTCTATGGAAGACTGAATCAAATAATCAGAGCCAAAGGAGGTCATATCGAGCAATAACATGTTTTTCATAAAATGTAATTAGTTTTCAACATATTCCACGAAATTGGAAAAAAAAAATCAAAATTAAAAAAATTACAGCGTTTTAATTTGGTAACACTTGGTCTCAGCCACCCTGTAGTTTCCATACATACTTTGTTTGGAATTACAGATCTAAGATTATGGCTTCATCAATTCTAAGCAGTATAAAGTACGCAAATTGACCACTAGTTTACATTGAGGAATGAATTAGACTGTGATGACTATGGCTTCTCTACTATGGCATAATTATGATAGTTGCAATGGACCGGTCGTTTTTTTTTTTTTTGCTGCTAAATTCTCTATCCCAACGTTTTGTACTATTCATGTTCCCTCTCTTTTATTTGATAATCTTTCATTTTTATAAAAGATGTAGTCCCTAAATTATAATTTACGTCAAGAATTGAACTTTGTTTTGTTTAATTAAACGAAAGGTCATCTTATCTACCTAGAAAACCCTTCTGGTTTGCTTATCGTGGATTGGTTAGTTCCGCAACGAATTAGAATAAACCGTTTTTTTCTAAACTAAAACAGACATTTTGTGGAGTAAATCTATATTTTTGACAACAAACATATCACAACTACTCAAACTACAATAAGTTTTATGTCCAGGTGTAATAACAATCAAGACAAACTATTATCCTTTTGTCCGATGACTATTGTTTGTATATTCGGAGCAACCACGTTTGGATACGAAAACTCGGTTCTGTGTTCTATATATAGCTTTCACAATTCTCCGTTCTTCTAATTTAACCTTGAATTGTTTGTTCTTTATAATAATTTACAGACCTAATGACCCTAGCTTACACATAACTGTTCATATTATCTATCAAATTTTAGGCAGTCATTAAGCATAAAATCATTTTATCCAATAGTGCTACATCTCATAATTCAATGCCACTTGGCCATATCAGTATTAGTTCTTCAATTTCTCTGGCTAGTGTCAGTCAAAGGGAGGTTAAGTAACCTATAGCATGTAGGCTCAATAATATGGCAAAGATTCTTTGTAATTTCTTATCTCAACCGGGAGCTTTGTTAATATGTTGAAGAAAGTAATCCTTTTTTTCCAATTTTTTTGAATGTGGTCGGAAAACTTAGGCAAATGTTGTTCAAGGTGAATCTTTGAGATCTTTCTACTCATAGTAAGCGAGATAATTTTCTTGATAGCCTGTTGAATTGCAGGAGTTGACATGAGACCTTTTCAAAAATTTCAATATATTTGGAAACGTGAAAGGTTTAATACCTATGGTTGTAGGACAATTCCATGCCTCGCGATTAATTAATGGTTGAATCGCATACGCAAAAAAAATTAACAAAAGGTAATATGACTATATGTGAAACCCACAGGCGCGTAGAAAACCTGGCGTGTTTGATGGCACTTTATCAGTCATGAAAGAGTATCGCTTGGAACTCGTTTCCATGAAACTCGATGGCCAAAAAGTGGAGACCATGTGTCCTAATGCTATTTAAAGCAATTGATAATCGTATTCGTAAGTTTCATACTTTATCCGCATAATATTATGCAAATATCGAACTTGGTTCGATCAGGAATCGTGGTGGTCATATAAACAACTTTGAATTTAATAAATAAATGTCATAGAATAAATTTTCAATATAAAATGTCAGATATCCAACACATTATGCGTTGCTTTAATATTAGAATAATACTAACATATGGAACACCCTATACTTAATATTAAACGAAATTGAAATTACAAGCAAAATACATAATCATAATCCTACTACACGTTCCCTTGTATCGTTAGAATAATTTTCTAACTGACACTACCCCCAAAACGATGTTAGAGGAAGTAACCGTCGTTCTCAAATATTTTTCATAGTAAGACGCAGCTTGCAAATTTTTCTAACTTGCAAAACGATTTGCAAACATCTAAATTTTGTATGATGAATCACCCTGTAAATGAAATCAAATATTTCATACACATTCTATTTGTACTTTACAGTTGTAATTTGGTTTATATACAAAAATATTTCAACACTACAATACAAATATACGCAATACATTTTTGTATAATATTGGCCCGTTGTAAAGATTTTTGTGTACGTGTCCATCGGCCAACACGAATACAAAAAAAAAGAACAAGCCGACGAACGAGCCAAAATAATGCAAAGCACGAATGAAAACACGAATTAAATATTTGGTGCAAAAAGCTGATTAACAACTTTGTTCGGATTTGCTAGCTTTGCAGTCCATATTGTGCACAGTCGATTACAATTAATAGAAGTGGATGAAGGGAAAAATATTTGTATCCGCCATTAAAATAAAAAGCTTTATTGCATCGTGAATTTTATTTTTTTTTTTTTTTTTTGGAAAATAAATATCTTTTGTGATATGGGTAGTCTTGTGTGTACTTAAAATAAGTGATATAAGACGTTTGTGCTTTTCTAAGTGTTTAAAATTATCGAGTAGATTTAAATGGAAAAAAGACAGTTTTCTAATTTTGTGTGTGTTTATGCGTGTTTATGGTGTGATATGATATGAAACTGTACTGTAGACAAAACCAATATACGCATAGTGATAGTGAATTTGTTCTACACCGCGGCAATGATCAACTAGTTTTAGAATTTCTGGTATGTGAATCTTACATTTTTGTTGTACATTTTATACAAATTTATTACTATAGGGAGTCCATTTTGTGCACATCGTGAGCTTTGATTGTGTTAAGCTTTGATTTTATTTATGATAACCTACATTTATATACATTTTTGTTGTAACCTTGAGACTAAATTTACGTCTTCGATAATGTTAAAAAAAATTCATGGACTTTCCGTTACGTTGTAAATTGGTGGTAGAGGACTTATTTTTACTCGCTGCAATTATATATATATATATATATATATATATATATATATATATATATATATATATATATATATATATATATATATCAATGTTGTTGGTTTTACCTTTGTTGGTTTTACCTACAAATATTTAAATATCGCTATAACCTTCACTGGCTTACGAACATATGTTTGAACTTGGCGTTCTCGAGCATTATGTAAACTTGGGACTTCTCAAATCGAACTAGACTGAGTAGCTCTGATATTATTATTTCCTATGAGAAAACAGACCGGTTTGAGTTGAGTGGCTTACATGAGTATTTTATTTTTTTTTTCAATTAAATTTAATAGTGAAATTGCAAAATACAAATTAAGTAGGGACTCTTAAATAACGAATAACAACTTAACGCTCTATTACATTTAATTAAAATTCTTAACAGCCGAAAATTTTTTATTATGTAAATCATTTCCCAGTTTTTACGATCGATTTCTGTTTCGCTTAATTATTTAATTTATAATTTTTTTATTTAACATTAATTATTTTGCATAAAATTCAAAAAACATTATTTTAAAAGCAAAATTACCATCGTTAAGGACGATTTCGTTTGCTACACTAGAAAAAAACTCGTTATACGGTTAGTTAAATATGCGATGTCGGAAATTAAAGGATGTAACTATTTGTATCAAGCCAGCATATTTTGTTGTTTGGTTTTATTATAAATTTTTTTTTTGTGGTGTCGCTGTTTTATTAAAATATTATTTTCAGAAGCGTCGAAATAAATCTGATAAATTATACCATAAATTTAAAATTTAATAATCACTAGCTCGCAAATATATAATTAGTACCACTCGTTTTATTTTGTGGCATCATCTTAACTTAAAAATAAACTACACCCATAGGGCGAGTAGCTTATATGTTTCAGTGGCTGCTACCAAACATTTGGCTTAATATCAATCAATCACTCTTACTACAAACACTCTGTTGAAGGAAACATGGTTAGAAAACCTACCTCGAAGCACTTCCAATGAGTCAATTGGCTTTGTTAGGCACCAACTGTTTACGAAGATATCGACAAAAAAATGGATCATAACCATTAAGGCACGCTTAAGTGATGTTCTTGTTAACTTTCTAATCCAATTTTGATAAATTATTTCAACCAGTGCTACCCACCAAACGACCACTAAATTCATGAAAACAAGTTCTATTACGGCAGTATACAGGCAGTGTACAGTTTACGGTTTGAGACTCCGCGTCTGTTTCCATTGGTATTCCTGTCTAGAAATCTCGATCTGTCGATAAAAGCCATCCAATGCAATTTACGGTAGGTGAAGCAACTACCAAGATTTTATATTACTTTTTGAAAAGATGATACTTATTCCACACTTACTGGCCCTCTTTGTAATAATTAGAGGTGCTTTCTGCATTATGTCCTTAATTGTAAATAGATGATTTCTAGAGAAGGTGAGCGCCACATCATCGGCATAATCACTCGCCTCTATAGTTCCAGAATTAATCCATTGAACACTATGTTTTAAAGATGGGGAGAAAGGACGATTGCTTACAGGCTTGTTTCTTATTTTGGATTCTTTCAATTTGCATTTCTGCTTACTAGTATATGACTATTTAACTTGACTGAGGGATACTCTCTCTCCATGAATGACAATCCTTTTATAGTTACATCCATTTTCATATTATTAAACTTGCCCCGATATCAAGGTATGCTATCCTGAAATTTTTTAAAGAAGTTTGACAGGCGCTGGAGTCACTGTACTGTTATGCGGTACTAATATTATCTCTCTGCCCAGGTAGAGGTGCAGCTTTGGTTGAGTTTGGAAGCTTTCTTGAGTAGGTACTACTAAAGTGATATATGGTAGAAGCTATATGATGTGGTAAAACGTTTTCAGACTTCTCCAATGTTACAATTGGTTCTTCGATGTTACCTTTTGATCTAACTATGATGTATATGAGCTGAAGTCCTGTAGATACATACCTTCAAGTAACTCATATTGTAGCGAGATGCACCAGCAATATCATATCACCATCATATTATGATATGATTATTGGGTCGGCGTCCCAGGGTTAATCTTTATTAAGCGAAAGTTCTTGAATGTTTTTGGCTAGATCACATGGTTACATATGACAACGACCATGAAAAGGTACTACGTGTATTCATTCATTCAACTATAACTGAATAGAATGATGATCACAGTTGAGCGTGTAAATTACACAATGTAATTTACTGGGTTTTTTACATGTAAAATGTATGTAAAATGTAAATGATTATTTTATACATACTGTAAAATATAAATCAACTTTTTCATTACAATTATCGCCATCTGTTACCAAATCACTTAATTAAAGAAAAATTGACTATATATTACAGAGTAGTGTATTTGTGTTTATTTATTGTGATATTTGTACATATGTAATAATGTAAAATAAAGTGCAACTTTCCTATGATAAGAAATATTTTGACAATGAAATCTTGACACCTGCTATCAATAAATGTAATTTGATGAACGCTTCGTTTTTCGTGAGAGGAGTTAGCATAGGGAATTCCTTGAATGGTAACTGCTGGGTTTCAAAAAGAATATTTTTCCCAAATTTAATTATTAATGTATTAATCAATTTATCTAGTATTAATTCTGTGGTAAGGTTAGTATAATGGTATTGCTGCAAACTTAGGTTATGAAAAATTATTAATTGTAGTTAGAGTAAGAAAAATTAAATTGAATTAAAATTCACTAAAGTTCCACGCTTAAATTCGATAATCATATTCGCTACCTCTTTACTACACTGGAAATCAAAGGCATAATGCATAGGCGTTTTATCGAATGGATAGAATAGGGCTAGTAATTTCAGGCATACATTTATTTGATGAGGGTGAGACGGGTAGTGATAATTTGTTTGATTTTGTCCTGTTTGAAATTAATAAAGATTTAAATTTAAAACCCAGTCAAACGAGTATAGATTCACTTCATTCATTTCACTGCAGAGAATTGTTTTATTTATGATTAAACGTCAAACTGCAATTAGTTTTCCGCTACATATTGAAAGAAATATGCACTCTTAAAAATATTTTATTTTAGTTTATTCAAATGTTGCTAGATGGCACTATGTCACTTGTTGTTTATTTTGTCGAATCTATAAACTAGTTTAAGACGTAAACAGATGGCATTGTTGAAGGATAGGTGATTTTTATAGTCTCAATGTAGATAACTAAAAGTTGAAAATAATTATGATTAACCATTTAAATAAAATGTTTAATTGGATTTTCTAATGCAAGTTATTCTTATAAACAAATGTTTGTATCATTTATTTAATATTTTAAATTATTTCTGGACGGATTCTCGTTTTTTAAATATAATTTACATATTTTTGTAATATACACATTTTTTTCGTAATTTACGTTATTTACATGTAAAATGGAGAAAACGTTTTTTACATGTAAAACGCCCAACCCTGATGATGATTAAGGCTGGCCCGTGTTGACGAATAAATTGACTGGCCTGGCGTGAGTAATTAGAGGTGCAATATTTCATGATATATATCGTATCGACTAAGTCAATCTTAATTTGAGAAGAATTACTAATACCGATCGGAACCTATCCTCATATGTTCGATATTCCTGGACCTGCTCCATTTCTGACAAAAATAACGAACTGCATTACGGCCATTTACAATCCAAAATCTTTGTTTCAGAAGACTTCAGAAGACAATAATGATGGCCCAGAATTCAGATTGAGCAAGTAAGTTTCGTAGATTATCAACCAAGTAAGCCTATGACAGTTGAGTGAAATGATTAGGTGTTTCATGTGAAATTGGCAATCAAGATTTGAAAGACGTCCTCCTTCCGTTAATATTCCACCCTTGTCAATTAATGGCAACAATGACAATGACTTTAACGACTAATATATATTCTCCATGGAGGAGTACTTGGATGTCGACACAAAATGTTTCGCTTTGAACTTCCCTAATGAGAAATGATTCGGCCTTTCGAATCAAATCAATAAAACACAGCTTCGAATATACCCATCGAAAAAGGGTTACAACGATTCTTTTGATCTTGTTAAATGATGAAAACTTGTTCAACAAACCTGAAGTTCAAGAAACCTGCAAACTCAGTGCATTCAATATGAAGGTGTGTTTGAGTCAGTCCAAGCAAACCTTTGAAGAAAATTTGGTTAGTTTAAACAAAATAAAGGCTCAACATATAGCTCAAGTCGTGGAATCGAGACTTGCTTGATTGGTGTCATGCGGGCCTTTGCGATGTTTAGTGATGTTTTAATGTAACTTGCTGCATCTTTAGTACGTAAATAAACTGCAGCTGCATATGCCAATTCCAAAGCATCACAAAATGTATGAATTGGGATCGATTTCATGGTTGAAAAAATTAAAAAACTTCGATGAATTTGGATCGTTTCAAGTTTAGGCAAATTTAGTTTTATGCTCTTCCATTGTTGACTGATATCGACCGGGATTTCACTATCCCATTTAATGTTTCGAATCCGTAATTTTTGGAAAAGTATTTTCATAGATATAATTGAAGGCAATACTCAGCCCAAAGAACAATCCAAAGGATTGATTACGAACACAAAAACATCTCAAAAATCTGATGAGTTTGATTTCCATTTTCTTAGAAGGAAACCAGCTCCCTCCATGCCGTGGCATAGTTCTCCAAACAATTTGATCGCGATATTATTGTGTTCACATCTAGAAAATAAAAATCGATATAAAAATCCCGTTTGGTGATCCTTGCAATTGTCGGATGATTTTGTTCATTGTCATCAGCTATTTTTTGAAGTGTTTTGACATCCAGAAATGGTGCACATGAAATTCCATATGTGACTGTGTTGAGGCGGTATGTTTTAATTTCTTAGGTTGGATTATTTTTCTAGACTATTCTCTGAAAATCATCATCAGGCGATGATGATTCCACTAGCACCTGCCCATACATTTTTCCACTGCCAAAACCAAGTCATGATATAGTGATCAGTTCATCTTGTAGAGTGGGTCCTGTGAGTAAAATGTCATTAAGTGATAAGTGGAAGAAGAATTACAGGACTCATCGAACACGCCATGAACTTTTGAGGTCGAGCTGTCTACCTTTTAAACAGCATAGTGTAGAAGATAAAAAACGTCATCATTTCTGGTGATTTTATTTTGCGGAACTTCCTTTATATGCCCCAAATTAAAATATTCGTTCATGAAGTTTTTATATTCCATTACAAGTTGCGGTTTTTTTGCGAAACGATGTTTCATTTTTTAGAAGTCGACGCACAGACGCAGACCTTGTATGTCCCAATTTGTCGTGCGATATGATAAATGGTAGTCATACAATGTCTCTTCCAAACTTGTTCCGTTGGACTGATTGGGTGAAATATGATTCGCACAAGTGATCAGCGGGCTTTTGGTTCGATGAAGGTATAGGTTCCTTAAGCTCTCAAAATCGTTGAAGGGTTTTGTTCACATTATAAAAAGTGATAGTTGCTGGAACTGATGTGGTTGTGTGGGCATCATATTGTAATTGAGGTACCAGAAGAATCCACCCAAAAATGATTAACTGTGCATATGTATGTCCTAAAAAGACAAATTTTTCAGCTGCATTTAATTAAAGAATAGGTCAGTGCATTGTTTCACATTTGACAAAGCATTGTTGTTAACTATACCCCAAGTCTTAGCAGGTTGTTTATCAGCAAAGCCGTTTATAGCGAACGATGATGAGTATGAACGTCCGAGTTGCCGGCGCTGATTTGCTACAAATGTGCATTGTAAACCTAAGTCGAGTGGTCAACATGAGTCTGTCAATGTCTCCATTATCAAGCCCATCAAATCTCATATTTAAAAATTTGAATCTGCAAGTGTTGGAAAATTCTTTTCGGTCATTTCCTTTGATCATAACTGTTTTGTCTCACTATCTAGTTTACATAACATAATTTGTATCAACCATGCATCTCGATACACTGCTTCGTTACCCAATGTTCGAATTTCGATAACAATTTACGTTCTTACCGTTGTTATCTTTTCGCCAGTCTCTTTTTGTTTGTGCAGCAATTTTTCTATTTTTAGAATATTTAGTCTCGAATTTTATTCTTTTGTTTTAAAATTACTCAAAATTCAGCTTTATCTGCTTATTTTATTGTTTGATGGGTCGTGAACAATTCTATGGAAGTCTGCAAATATGGCTGGGTTAGTAAAATAGTTGTAGTTTTCCCGCACCAACAAATATTTTATGTTATTTCACATTCAAACAGATGCAAACTATCTCAGTGACAGACAATTATTTTTATGTACACAAATAAACGATCTCGTCAAACCACCAAGAGCGCGCAATGGCCATAAAAACATGGTATGAAGAATTGTAAATTGTTATCACATAAATCAATTTGTATCACAAACAAAAACATAATATCGAAATGATAACAACAAAATGGAAATTTAATGTATACATATATCAATGGTTTATGTATATGAAATAAATTGTGGTCGAAAAAAAGTTTATTGGAGCTTCCAAAACAAACATAAATTTATAAAAAAAATTGTTTTTTTATACATTTGGTCCGGAAATCATACGTTACGTACACTACAGTAGTTTTTCTATGTTTTATTTATTTTTTTTTTTTTTTCGATATTTTCCGGATCATTTGGTTTTGGAAAATAAACGAAATTTTCATACCAAACATAATACCAAAGCATTACAATTATTTATTGGATACATGCCTGAGATATATATTATAGTTCTGGTATAAAGAAAAATCAATCTTCACATACAAAAATTATGTATAACGAAATATTTTTAGTTAATTAAATTACGTTAAACAAAAACGATTTTTCGTTATTTATAATTAATTATATTATTGTTAAATATAAACATATAGAAATATATAATTTAATTTCGATAATCCAAAATATTTAAAATTTGGGTTGAATTGGAGGCGCCAGTTAATCTGTTTTAAATGTATAATCGATGATTGAAAATGTATCGATGTACTGGCCAATTTTTATAAATCATCGTCAGTATATAGCGATACAATTTAGAAAATTTTTTTAAATTTATTCAATAATGTAATTTTTCACCTACAGCTTCAATTTAATTAAAAAAATCGCTTTTAATTCGAAACTGAACTGTTGAAACATTGATATATCACTAAAAACATATTTGGTTATTATCTGTCAAAGTGCTACATTCACATCTATACCAGACAATAAAGCAAGGTGACCTGATGAAAAATCAAGTTTCTCAAGTATCAAAAACTCGCCACAACCAAAACTTATAGTTATTTGGTTTATATTTGGTTTATGATCTGGTATATTGATTGATGAGAATTTTGAGACCAACCGTACCCACAAGAGGTAACCCAGATGAAATCAAAATTATAATATGGAGTGATTATTACTTACCACAAAACAGGAATGGCTAAACCTACATGGCACTTGTAAGTTTCTGAATCACATATACTAATTTATAAGTAAAAGTACAAAAATTTTCAGAGTCATTAAAATATTTAAGAAGTAGATGCTATCATTGACTGGCATTTGAAGCATATTATCATTCACAGTCCGTATTTTCATATTTTCTTATATGTATCATTAGACATCTACCAAAACAGAGAGAAAGATTTTCTAATTATAACACTGCTTCAATAATTTTCGTTTTTCCATCATACAGTTCATTGCGAGCTTTATAGTTGATTCTAAGGCGAGTTTAACTATAGCTAGTATTCAGTATAGCACAGCATAAAGACATAATTTTGAAAAATATAACAATTATGTTGTTATACTTTTAACTTACACTTCTTGCATGAAAATAAAAAAAAATCTGTTTTTGAATATTTAGAATTTTCATTAGTATAGATTTTTTTTTTTGTTTTTTTATTTTTTTTTTTTTTTTTAGCAACTAAGGTTATGGATTAAATTGTTTTCAATAAATTATAATTTATTTTTATACTTGTTATAGTGTTAAAGTACTAAATCATTTATTAGATTGTTATTATTAAGTGCAATCTTGCAGTACGGTACCTTATAGGGTCGTTTAGTATTAGATTCAGGACGATTTTGTTATTGCTGCATTCTATCATACTAGAGATCCATAAAAGATTATACTCAAGATTACTCATTTATATACTCAAAGTTTGTTTTCAAAAGAGAATCCACTTTTTTTATTTAAGATCGGATATAATACATAGAATAATTTATTGACTTTATTGATTACAAAATTGATATGATTTTTAATGGTCACTTTTGGATCCAGTAGTATGCCAAGGTATTTAACTTGCTTTTCCCATTTTGTATTTTTCCCGTTAATACCAATATCAGCTTGAGGTATTTTGGATGATTTCCTGCAACGTGTAAAAAAGATAGCTTGGGTTTTGTCTGCATTTAAGTTACATTAGTCTCCACCTATAGAAATAAGTTCCTAATATATTCAAGTATTCACTTAATCTTTTCATGATGTTTAGAAGAAGTATGTCTGATGCTGAATCGTCAGCAAAAAGTGCAATTTTGCACGTTGTAGTCTGCTTTGTAGTCGTTTAGGTAAATACAAAATAAAATAGGGCTAAATACAGGGCCTTGTGGGACGCTGATAAAATGTTCATTACCGTTGATTTTGAGTTTAAAATTTGCACACAGAATTTTCTATTCTTGAAGTATGAAATCAGCAGTTTAATGATGTACACTGGAAATTTATATTTTAACTGTATATATATATATGAGGCCATTTATCCAATGTCGAGGAAAGCCATACCAGTGAACTTATTACAATTTCTTTGTCTTTTAATCTTTTGGCCGATCTTTTGGCCGATTTCCCAGCCTCCCATAACCCATCAAAGTATGTGAAACTGAAGAAGGTATCGTATGCTATTCTATTTGATGAGCCTAGATGTGCAGCTACCTCTTCATTGTGATGTTTGGTTGCCAATATTGAGAAAAATTCATCGAAACTTGTTTTAGCTCCAATGAAATTAGTAGCGTTATCGCAAACGCGTCTGTGGATAAGTCACTAACAACTTCTATGTGTAAAACTTTGGTCGCCATACAAACGAATAAACATATACATATATACTTTTCTCCATTTGGATCCTCTACCTTTATTTAACTCAAGAGCATTGGGCATGCATAGTCGATTCTAACATTCTTAAATGCGCGGGCTAATGTAACTCTTAGCTTAGATAAAATTCCGCATTTTTTGTTCTAATCCAGTACTTGGCCCTGGTAATAAAAAGCAGGGTTGATGGATTATGCTGCAAGTGAATTGTATGAAGAAACGTCTCAATTCTTGTGGTGAATTCATGCTGCTTAGGAAAAATTGCTGGATGTTTCGTATTATAACTAATATCCGAAATCTGAAGCCGACCACCTACACGAGTTACTCCATTTTCATCAATGAATGGGCAAAGCGTACGTAATTTATTACTTCGTTTTGCCGATGTGGTGGTAGACTTGATTTGAAGTATTACATTATTAAAATAATTTTTCAGAGCCCATTTAATTACAAGATTCTAGCTCTTTTTTATATGTATAGACCGGTGAGATATGAAACGTCCTTTTTTGGCAAAACTTAGCGAAGCAAAGCGCCGAACAGTAGGTTATTAATCCTCAGCAGCTTCACTTAGCCTTGGCCCATAGATTTATTACTGATGAATCGAAATAGGCCCTTTGTTGAGAATAATTGTCTTTAATAATAGCATTCAGGTCATCGTTGTGGGGTCGAAGTTTTTCAACAGGTATGGATTTATCTGGCCGTTGCAGCTTGAGTACTGAAGTATTTTAATTCGAACTCATCCGATTTAGATGTTTGATCTGGTAAACAGTAATTCGTCTTCAATGTTGTTAAACTCATTACATAACGGAGTTGGTTTTTAGTTCCTAACTTTCAGTTCCTCTAGTATTGTAGGATGCAATGGTTAGGGTAATAGACAATTTGATTTGCCAGTTAGGATTAGTCCTGATCCACTAAATCGTTTCTTTAAAACAAACCGTTTTATGACCAATACGTCATGTTATTTTGTTTAGGATTTTGTAGATGACCATAAATCAAGTCATTTTCTACAAAAACTGAGCCATCGTCGTCAACAACCATCTCTGAACGCCACCCGAAGTTTTCATCCAATCTCTTTTGATTAAAAAGAACTCGGTACGTTTTGTATTGTGAAAGTCAAACTGTCGTCAGGGGCAAACTGTTACATACATTATGTATTTGTCGGAATTTGCAGGGTATTAAAAATATGTACTTTAGTATTTTTTTTCCTTTATCTCCAATTTAAAAGAATGAAGCGTCTACTAGACTTGACCATCTCGCTCTATTTGAGGTTATTGCCTTTAACTCACTCCATGTGATGGGTGTCGGTGTGTGTCCTACCCATATCTCCATTTTCGTTTCTTTTTTGCTGTCTCTATATAGAGTTGCCTTGTTTAAGGAGGAAGTCTTAATTCGTAATTTTGTTCGGCCAGAAGCCTCTTATTAATTCCCTGAGGCATTTGTTTACAAACACTTCAAGTCTTCGTATGATTTTCTGCATGTTTTTCCATGTTATACAAGCAAACATTAATACTGATTTTACACAGGTATAGAATATTCTTAGTTTTACATTTTTTGACAGTGCGATCTGAAATGTTTTAGATCTTGTGGAGCATATTGAGGGTATGTCTGGTTTTGTTAATCCTTTAACTTAAAACCTCTTCAACTACGGTATACGAATTTTTCAATCTCCCTAATGTTTTCTTGATTAATGTGAATTGGTGCATCAAAGGTACAGTGGCCGAGTTCAATTATTTAGGTTATTCAATTATGATCTGAATGATTTTGATGGGATCCGTGCTGTTTCTTTGATTTCTAAAACCAGCAAGTCATTATGCTCTTAAGTAGGGAGATCCCTCTCCAATTTTTGCATTCTCTTTAGTTGGGTTTTTCGGGATTGTTAAAGTTATTCCTTCTTTACATCTCTTGGAACCTGTACTCCAAAATTCTTTTAATAGTGGTAGATTACCATTTAGTAGATCAGCTATAGGATGTTGTCAGATCCAGCAACTTTATTCTTTTTTAACTCCTTTATGACCCATATAACTGCTCTCTTCACTGGTGGATGGCTATTGATTGTTTTGTTATAGTTTACATCTGGAGTGCGTTATTTTCTTGAGTGTCTATGCAGTTATCTTCGGCAAATTCTTTCCACTTGTTTAACTGTTTATTTTCTGATGTTAGAGTTTAACTTGCTGCATCCCTTATTTGTTGTATGATGATTAACTTTCCGGTGACTGTTCTGAAGCATTAATGTAGCATGCGCATGTATGTGTTTGCTGCTGTTTCTTCAACAGTTTTGAGAATGCCTTCAAAAATACCTCCGTGTATGTTTTTATGTAATAACTTACCCATAAATAACTGATTTGTGCCACAGGAATCAGAAATAAACTGATTTGTGCCACAGGATGAGTCTATCTCCATTATTGTTTCTTGTTGACTCTAAGGCTTCCTTAACCATGATTGACGTCATGATTGTATTATAAGTTCCAATTTTTGCGCACAAAATATAACCATTGTTCATAATCAAAAACGCTGCACTCAATCTTACTAACCGACCTAACTAAAGATTCAGATGTTTATGGAATACCTCCAGCAGATTGAGTCTTGTTAGATTCTGGTTGTTAATCTAGTTTTAAAGCCAAATAATGTGTCTAAAAACTACAAATACATAAGGGTAATACACGAATAGTAGTGAGCCCAGCCTTGGTTCAATTAATACTGGCTATACTAGAGGTCAAATTTTAATTATTGTACAGCGAACGCCTTGATATGAATAGACATCACCATATTGCCAATACAAAATGCTATCGGTGTTCCTCTAAATATTTAAGAGTCAGTGCCGCTAGCTGATTCAGGATGTTGCCAACCAGCATCCATTGATTTGCTCTTTGGACAACAAAACCAATAGTTGCGAGTACAGTTTTAGAGGGGTTTGCAAAGGGTAATTCAGGGTATTCTTCCAATCAGTATCTAGCAGTGAGACTCATCATCCATCCAAGTCTCTACGCTGTCACACTTCACTTTAGAGAGCATAAGATAGCAATATCCACAAAATAGTGTATCGGCAGGTTCTACGCAATAGATATGGCAAACAACATTAATATTAACCGCCTTTAGCATGTCACCCAATCGGGACAAGCATATGTTAAGGTGATCCAATTACAGCAGTTTATAATGTTAAAGAAAATTTGCAATTAACGGAAGACATTTCCTATCTGTTACCGTAATATGGTTTTCGATTAAGGAAATGGTCTTCAAACTGTCCAAAAATAATCAATACCATCTGGAACTCAGAGAAACTGCATAGTGTTCTCAGTGACTATTCGTGTAACATAAGCAAGACCCGATTAGTTTAAGATGGTATTAATTGGGTTTGTTGAACATATTTTAGGAGCATTTTATGACCATTTTGAACATCGTTAAAAAGGAATTTAATTTACCAGCAACCCAAAAGAAAAAGTTCTATATTCCAGGCCCAGCTTAACTCCTTGATTTAAAATGATAAATTTACATATTAAAAGATATGGCAATTTTTTTTAGGACTGGACTCCGAAACGCTTAGTTACATATAGCTTTAAAATCATAATTGTTAGTGGATGTAAAATATGGTTTAAAGGCCAAAGCTTATTTATGCGTAAAAGCAATTCTGATTTTATACTGGATCAGTGACTGGATATAGTAAGGCACACAATTTTTGGTCTTAGTGTAGCCTTCCTTACAACAGTTTAGTAAAAGTTATTCTAAAGTTCTAAAATTTTGAATTATATCCTAACAGCAGAAATAAGACAGGAATGAACTTGTTTGTTGATCTCAAACCAACGAAAACCGAAAATCGTACAAATGGATCCAGTAGTAAGCTTTATACACACTATATAAATTTACCTCCTGAGTAACGTAGATGCGCAGTAGATTTTAAAACATAACTTGACAAGTAGTTAACAATATACTGTACTGTTAACAGTATACTGTACTACAAGATGAAAATTATTTTATCCGCCATCTAATGATGAAAAGCCGAAACACATATGATCAAATTTGTCTATTAACTTTGTAACGGAAAAACCATTGTTTCTAATAATGTTTAACGATAATAGGTCATCAAACCGAATTTGATTTATATCTCAATATAAATTTATAACCTAAATATTTACATCACCGCATATGCAAAATAGCGCACAATATGTGATTCATTGAATATACGCGCTCGCACCAAACCAAATAAATAAATATTACACGATCGCTGATTGATTAATTTAATCGATAAAATGTTATTTTAAATAATTCAATCATTTTTTTTTTGTTTTATTTATTTAGAAAAGTTTATTTTTTTATGTTCATCCGTGCTCGTCGCAAGATCAAAATAAAATAATGCGCATATGACGTGAAAACATCGCAGTCTATTGCTGTTTTGTATATATTATGCAGTTAATAAATCGATTGGTTTGTTGTTTTGTGTAATATGCAGTCGGTAAAACAATTAATTTTTAACCTGTTCGCACTTTTGAGTCAAACATTTGAAGAAACCAGATCTTAATATATAATTGTAAAGGTGGTTTGTTGTAAATATTTCATCTGGCTACGATTTAGTGTAAACACGACATTTTTAAATTTTGATATTCTGTTTCTTTAGCAGGTGTTTTGTCTCTATATAATAATTCTTAACTTCCAATTAAGTCCCACGAGTAGCGAAGAAAAGAATGTCCATTCTTGCAAAGTTCCGCAATGCAAGGATAAGGCTAAACACTTATGGAGATCGCCTGGAATCCAGAGGCCCTGGACTGGACTATTTAAAAAAAACCTAAGCCAGGTTGATCATCAGCACGGGTCACATGACACCTTAATCCGGCCCTTAATTTATAGTGCTAACACTCGTATCTAATATTTAGCCGTACCACTTTCAGGTATATAAGGTGCAATTTGTGGACTGTACATTGTTGCAACAATGGAGAATGAGACAACTAGCAGCTATCATTAGCCATTGCCTACCTTATTGAGTTACTTCCACACCAGCCAACTTTTATATTTAACGATAACCGAATCAAAGTTGATCTTACGTTCTCTAAAAGTCGATTTGCCTTTATTTATCTCTCTAACTATCGGTCCAAATTCCTTCATGATTTTTGCAGTCATGTCACACAACTTTTTTTACGTTTTTTTTGGACTCCAGTATTCATTATTAAAGTGACGGTGGTGATATGAGTTAACCTTGTGATGAGTGCCTTCGCCAAACTCATTTTTTCTACTTACATCCAAGGCAGTATAAAAAACTATAATGCCTTAACTTAAGGGTAAGCACTAAATCAACCATGCATCGTTAGGATCTGACTCAAATAGAAATCCATTTCTCCATGTATCTTTTTATTTACTCAACGAAGAGATTAGTGATTAAGTTGATTGTCCTTTCTACCACTGTTTTTGCCGCAAATCGATGCACTATGCATCAGAATATAAGTGACCACATTACTCGGTAGTATTCTTTGCCTAGGGTGAGCCACTCGAATGTATGGCATTATTCAGGATAAACATGTTTTTGTTTTTCTTAACCTTTTTACTCACGAAAATCTAACGTCAAATATTACATCCAGGTCCTTACTAAAAAGTGAGGGTATCATCTGTTGTCCACCTTCTTTTTCGGCAAAGGTGTTTATCCTTTCTTTAGGTGTTTATCCTTTCTTTACTGGAGATCAGCAAACCAAAGATGATAATGAATCCTTTTTCTGGTATACTTTTTCTTTTATCGGTGGTTCAATAATGCTGTCATGAATGGTGTTCAGTGTTGTCAGTGCTTAGCTTCAGGCTTTGCACGTTAAATGTTAACAAAAGAGATTCATTTGGGACACCTGATCCCTTGCAGTGGCAGACCAAAGTATACACTTCAGCATGAAAATGAAGAGCATTTTGACAATAATTTTAAAGTTTCAGTTATAAGTGGGAAAGTCTTGCACAGTTTCACAGTGGTTATGATTCAAATGTATCAACCTCATACTTTCAGTTTCATTTGAAACTCTTTCTGATATTTACGATGCTTTTAAGTGTCAATGGAGTGCCTGTTTCCTATACACCTGCAGTTCTTTGCATGGTGTCCCTTTTAAAGCATTCCCTACATAGTTAAATAATATCATTTTCACTTCTGATATCAAAACCTCTGGTATTTGTAGGTTCTTACATGGTAACCAAACTGCTTTTTCACCACTCTCCTATAGTGAGTTACCACTTGTGCCTTTCATTTGTTCTGTATTTAGGTCGAAAAACTCTGTAGGCAATTTCATGAGCATTTTCTTTTTCTTAAAAAGGTATTTCCTACTATTTAGGATCAAATTCTCAGAACTTTTCCGAAGTTTAAAGGCTCCTTGTTTAATTGAAATAAAGAAACTTGGCAATTTTTGTTTCAGCATCCCAGTTTTCCACTACCGTGACATTGCGGCCTTGGATTTCAACTACTAGAGCCCATTTCCCCCTTCCTTAAAGCCACTGGTACTGGCCTTCCGAGTTTCTGCATCGCATTTTTTCGTAGCTCACTTATTTTTTTAAGGTCAGAAGTACTTTTTCTTAATATTTTACACCTCCTACGTACCTGGTTTTCTAACCAACCCTGACACAAGGAACGGACGATGCTTGAAGCAGACTTATAATTTCCCTTAATTTTATTTTTAGATCGTAAAATATCATTGCATATAAATTTTTTACTGGTACTGAGTCGTCACTGGTGAGATTGGTCTTACTAAGCAACCATACCTTGCAATAATAAAATTGGGCAACTATTTGAAGTATGTAAATTCTTTTCTAGAAAACCCCATCATGATTTTCAAAATAACGGGCCTTTCGTCAAATATTATTGTTGCAGGCAATTTTGTGCAACAACCCTTTGCTGTTTTATATCACGCAAGTCGATCCTAAAAACTTTTAGACTTTTAGATCATCTAAGACTTGAATTTTATTTATGACTGTACATTTCCAACATATCTCCATATAGTGGCATATCTCCATGCATTTTTAATTGGTTCTGCAGTCCATTGCAATATGTATAAAAAATTAACAGTTTTAAAATTCGTTTTAGTCGTTGACACACCTTCACTTTTTAGTTTTGTGTATCACATTTTAACGGTTAATTTTTTTCTTAACTCAACAATGAGGAACAAAAAGAAGGCATTATTCCAAGTGTTCGTCATTTAGGTCAAGAAGTAAGGCTGCTCAGATATATATGTTTACAATATGTAGCTTTGTTCTTTTTGTAATTGATTCCCCTCAACTACTTAGGGTCAAACACGTGGAACATTTCCCAATTTTTGATGCTCCATAATGTATTGAAATTAATAAATTTATAGCAATCTTTTCTTTACCAAATTTTCCACAGATGGAACATAGCGGTCGGATAATTTTGACAACTGGAAATTAGCTCTTTCACTCCATAAAGCTGATAGAACTGAGGTTCCTAGTCCCTGCACCACAACTTTTTCGTTGCTCTTCTCCGTTGGTTGTCTTTTCCCTTAGTTTTTTTACCTACTAACAGTTTTTCGGCTTGTTTTTTATCAAGACCTGGCCAAAATAAAATTGGGTAATTGAGGTCATCATAATACAAATATGGATATGCTTGCCTAATATGTTTTTTTCGAAAGAACCTCATTTAACATTTAGTCTGCTCATCCTGTAAACGCACACTTATTAAATTGATAATGTATGCCTCGAACAACAGCTTTTCTCTATCAAGCTTGCTTTTTAGACTAACATGCTCTGTGCTGGAAGTAAAATCATTTTTCATGCCTTAAAAATAGTGAAAAATGGTACTTTAGACGCCTCAGCGACACATATCAAACCAAATCTAACCTGATACGAAGAATGATGGTTACTTTTATAAAGGATATAATTTCCATTATTTTGTGTTGTTGCTGTCTACAATACTCATTGTAAAACCATACAGCAATAAACGTTTCCATTTCCATAATGAAAATATCCGCGTGCATTCCTCATGCATAAACACCTTTGGAATATGATCATAATATTCATATTACATATTCATGTAAATTATGTACGAGCTTAGTCGTTATAAATTTTTACACATACGAGTAAGAATATGTAGGTATTTTCATTATTGTTGAACTTTATAAATAAATTATGCTATGGTTATATCACTCGTATGGATTAAATAGACTGGAAAATGTGTTTTTCAAGATTTTTCGAGTTTTATTTTAAAAAACATAATATACAAAACATAAAAATGATGTACAAACGAATCGAGTGTAATATGCTACTATGCATATGTACCATTCCAGTATTAAATGTCATTCCTAAAATACAAAACAACAACTATATATGATTGACAGGTTATGTTTATATGGAAAATCTCATTCTATTGTACCTAACCAGCTCCAAAAAGATTAGAAAAAAACAAATAAATTCTATTTTCTAACATAAATTTAACATAATTTCGATTAAAATTTATAAATAAATTTTACCTTTGTAATTTTAGATTTTATTGGGAAATCAAAGAAACAAAGAAAATTTGTATTATGTGGTGTGGTGGGGACGGAAAATTGTGTTAAACTAGGTCAGAAGTACGTCACGATATTTATTGAAAATTCGATAGTAATATTTAGATTTTGTGCGGTTATATAGTTCGTGGTAATTTACAATATAAAAGTTTGGATCGAATCCGATTATATTTACATAAAAATTTGTTGGAAAAATTTGAGCTAAGGTTGTTTAATGACAACGGTTGTTAAACTGTCGAGCTTTTTTGATAGTTCCGTTTCATTTAAATATGCCAACTGCCATTAGAGCATTTTTTTGTATGCTTTTCAGCCCTTAAATTTATTAAACCGATGTTTACTTTGTGCATGTAAATACTTTTCAAAATAATTTACTGATGAATATCAGTAACAAAATAGCCTAGAACTCGTAAAACCTACCAAGGTATATCCTAGTAAAGTCATTAATAATTAACTTGTTGCCACGAATTTAAAGCTTGAATTTAAATATATGACAGTAAAGGTCAAAGAAAAATAAAGAAGTGTTCTCTTCTTGCTTGTAAAATAATAATTCTGTATAGGTTTTTGCAGGTCATTGGCTCTTCTCTCAAATGTGTTCATCCATATCTCGTACTCATCTGTCAGTGCCAAACTTTGACCTCAAAGATATCAATGGGTCTGTTCAAAACCATGCACATCTTCAGCTGATCAGCAACTAATAATGGAAGCTGAATATCTTTCAAGTGGATTCAGAAGTTATTTTGAACTGTTGTATAAGTCAAGATCTTGTTGGACTGGTACAAGATGTTGTTCTAAAGTATTTCATTTGTTTAAAAGATAAATTATAATATGAGATCAAAGAAAATTGGTAATAGAGGGTCTCCTTTTCGTTCACAAGAGTTGATTGCAAAAATAACATAAAGCTTGTTATAAACTTTGATACAGTATTGTAATTGCATTATTGTCATTTAGCATTCATATATTTGTCAGGTATTATCAAATACCGCAAAACAAGCCATAGGCTATCCCAATGTATTGAGTCATAGGCTTGTTGGATGCCCAAGAACACCTAATGTACTTGACGAGATGTCTCGTAATATTTCTAGAAAGAACCATCCTCACCAAAAAATATTGATCAGTGATTGACCGATTTGGACAAAATCCTCCTTGGTAGTATCCTACAATTTCCTCCGTCATAGGGCATGATTCTCTACAATATTATGTAAGTCAGTAATTTGTAAGCTGTGCAAAGACGAACTATGCCACGATGGTTTTGCATTTAGTGCGATCTCCTTTTTTAAGGATAAGGCACAACGTGGTCACTTTCCATTCATCAGGCATAACTTTGCTCTGCCACTCACTAAACATTCAGTAAAACAGATAAATGTTCCTTCCATGTGTCGAGCATTGCATTAATGTTAACACGGAGGTTTCCATCTAGCTCCCTAATGGTGATAGACCTAGGTCTGAAAGTATGGTGAAGTCAAGTAACTTTTCCAAAGAAGCCATGAGAATTGCGCTCATTGCGTTTATTACTGAGTGGTTGTACTCTTGAGACTTCAGCCATCACCCTTTTTTCATCTACAAATTCCATTGGCTAAATTCTGATACTCGACAGCAACATGACACTTCTCATCAAACCAATCATCTTTGGATTTAACTTTTACCATATATAGAGATCATAGAGTCGCTTGGCAGCTCTGGCAACCGAAGTTTTCAATACCTCCCATAGAGAGTTCTCATCTTTAGAACGGGAGTTGGTTACCATAATGTTACTGCTAACAAGATTATGATATTGTGCTTCCTCATTTTTGTTTATCAGGCCTTCGCAGTTGAAACGTAAGTTACGTTTAACTGCGATCTCTGACTTTTATACGAAAACTGCAATCTTTGCTTTGCAGTGACAAATTGATAATCAATGCCTACAAATTTGCCAGCCAACCGATAAGATCTCATACCTTGGATCACCCGAGGCCTTCTCTTAAAAATTAACACATGGTCAATTTGACTTCGAGACGTGTAATGAGAGTGTGTCCATGTTTCCAAGTGGATATTTGTATGAGCAAAGAATATGGGCGGCAGGTTATTGTCCTTTATTACCGCTAATTCTGTTTTTTTACAGGACCATTTATTTCTTTGTTGTAATCCAGTTAAATAGTCATTTGACCAATGTTTCCAGAAATCTTGAACCATTTTTTGGATTAGCCCCCACCGATGGTTGGCAGAAATGATTTCGTTTAGCAAATTTAATTCTGGAGTTGTAATTAGTCAATCCCTAATTAAAAAGTATCCAGGGGATAGTATTAACACATTTGGATCAGATGTAGTTGTACTCAATTCCTTTAAAACCGCATGACGTGGCAGATAATTAACAACCTTTATGTGCCCTAATACGATATATTAATCAATTAACTTCTTATATTGAATAAACAGGTTTCAAAATCCACAATATCGATGTGGTATGAACATCAACTTACGAGAAACTTCAAAACGCCAACGTAGCGACGCCATAGATAAATTTAACATAATAAATTAAGTCAGAAACAAATAAGTTTATTGCAATTACGCATTCTACGTTCAAAAGCATATAAGTTTCAATGTTGATGTAACCTCGCCAATTAATACAAGAGTCCAAAATATCAAGAACTAAGACTGCAGTTGCACAAGGTGGCACCACAAATTTAAAAAAATGTTTTTTGCAAAAAAATAACTTTGAAGTCTAAAATTTGCCAACTTTCTTTTTTCTAATCGAATGCCTTCACAAAATCAAAGTAAAGAACATCAAGTAGTTGACCCAAATTAAAACTACTAAATAAACTGACACATACTGAAATAAGATTCTTTGCCTTGGACCACCCGGGAAAACCCATTTTGTGCCGATTTTATAGGTGGTTTTGTCCGGAAGATCCACACTATTGTTTCAAAAAGTTTCAGTATTGGTAGAATACACCAGAATTTTGCACTACCGCGGAAGTAACCTCTTTGTAGACTTTGCAGGCTTTCATTGAGTATAAGCATTTGTATTACTATCAATTTTTAAGGTTGCACTCAAGTTATGTTCCGTAACATTAAAATAATTAAACTTTTCGAAGCTCCTGGAATGAAGCACAGAAATCTTGCAAATATATCTCGCATGGACGACTGGAAACCAACCACTGATACATCAGATCGAAAATCTGGCCACTTTTTACATACTGTTTATATAATGTTTATGTAACCACTGTTGCGACTTCCTTCTAGATTCACTAATTCTTTATTATAACTTGGCCCATGAAAGCCAGAGATCGTTTTAATCAACAAAACGTGAGCTTTATACGACTCCTATGAGTATTTTGTTAAACATGGAAACAATGTCGTGATTACCTCCACAAACTATGAAGTTCAAATTAGTATTTTGCCAAGAAGTTCGTTAAAGGACAAATAATGGGCTTTGCTTAAAAAAAATGATAGAAGCTTAGTTTTACAGTGTGCGTACAAAATATTTATCCACATCATTTTATGATTATGTTAAGTCTGGATTGAATGGATTAAAGTCTCAAACAATATTATTATATCGTAATTGTATATGAGTACGCCCAGATTAAAACTTAGGCATTATGGTAATTTATCGAAGTAATTATGAAGTTATTGCTATAGTCATAAATTGATAGTTGCTAATATTTTTTTAGCCCGCAGTAAAATTAGCAAAATAATTTAGTACCAAAATTTAAATTATTAAATGGTATCACATACAGATTATTTGGTCAAAATACTGACTATATTTCGCTATCAACTATATAATTACGGATATTTTGTGCTGAGTGACAGTTCCATGTATATATACTTTGTTTGTCAAGGTAAAAATATACTTTGACCAAAAAACTGTTACTCATTATAATTGAAATTTGATGGGCCAATGTCTTATAGTATCATATACATTTATTTTTGCCACACCAGCAATTATTTGCGTCTTAAAAATCGAAAATAGAAAAAAGTCACAACAAAAAATCGATTGATATTCATGACGTCTAGATCAATAAACTAAAAAGCAAGGGACCGGTAAAATGTGAAAAATTAATTTCCTGTACACCGACGAAAAAATTATTTGTTTTTCCTCACACACAAATACACGCACAATCAAACGTTTTGTGATATGTATATACAGAAAAAGAATCATAATCATTAAATCGATCAATGAAATAAAATCGTGGCGCTCAATCAAATTCATGCTGGGACTATCATTACATTTCTGTTTTGCTTCGAAATCTATGTGAAAATTGTTTTCTTATCACTGCACCCCATTGATGAGGCTAATTCGTTATTATTCAAATCAAATCAGTCGTATATAGATATTGAAGAATCAATCAGTGGTGGTTTTAACTGACTTCTTTAATTTTATATGGTTTGAGCAATATCCGAACAAAATGCTTTTATCAATGAAATTTTGTTTACATAAACCGTCGTCGAGTCTTAGACAACATGTGCGCTTTATTATACTGTATATTATGTTGTTACGATATTAAGCAGATTTCGATATTAAGCGTGCGTGTGTATCGTACATGTGATTCATGTTTTGATGTTTAAATTTAGAATAAACATTAATGTGTTGTTATTTTAATTCTATAAATATACGTGGCAGTTTATTTGAACTAAATTTATCAAATACTTTCGTTTAGTTGAACCGAATTATATAATCTGGTAATAATTAGATTAGTAACTTGATAGAATACGATATTTTTAAATGTCTTACACGGAAATTCGATTGGAACCGCCGAGACACAAATACCATGAGCATGACTCTTCTTTCGAATTATATTAACCATATCTCATACTTGACCGTCAAGGTCCAATTCACACCAGAAATAAATCGGCACTAAAACCGCTGACTACTTTTAGATGGACTGCTTTTTCAGCTAACTGCGTCTGAGTCATCACAGAATGCGTGTAGTCATTATGCATTCATGGCAATAGTTGATAGAGTGTAAGCCATGTGATTCGAATATTGATTGGTAAGCTCATGTCCCATTCAAGTTGGAGTAACCATCGTTTTTGTAGTAGTATTTTAAACAAACTGAATGTGGGTGAGAGCCAACCTAGTGGATCATAAATTTTTGTTGCTGTTGATAACATCACATATCTGAACCTTTAAGGAAAAAGTGTCAAGCTGTGAGTTCCGTATAATTCCAAGTGTTTTGATGGACGACTAATCTTTAATTACTTCGGGATGGCTCTAACTTGGCCATTTGCGTAGGTTAAAACCACTTTGATTCAAAATATCATTGATTTGATCGCTCAGTAGTATTGCTTCTTGAAAACTTTCACAACTGATTAACATATCATCAATGTAAAATTCATTGTTTATGATATGTGCAGCTTTTGAATATTGTTGTATCATTTCATGGTCCCGCAATTAACCAACCAAATTTAGACGTTTGTAAGGTAGGGTATACCCATTTACAGTACGTGGTTCTGGATTTAATATTTTAATGAATACCTTGGCCCCAAGCAATATTTCTATTTTATTTGGTTGATAAAATTGGGGATCTGCGAGTCCAAGATTTATAACTATTTTTGACTTGTTAAACGGAACTGGTTTCATTGGTAATAATTTTGTAATTTCTAGTATGATATGAGGCGTGATACACAGAGTATAATTATTATCTTTTCTGGATTGTATGGTCATATCGAGTTTTCCCCGCGTTCTTTCAGCGGATTTGGATGATTGAAACTGGTGAAACCTAGATGATCTTCCTTTTATCGGTGGTGTATCACTGTATTATGACGTTTGTTACTCTAAAACATGATGCTAAAACATTTTGGGCTTATATGATCTTTTTCAAACAATTCCTACATAAGTCGTTATAAGCTATTAATTTTACTCTATCATTGATATGCATATTTTTGAACTCTGCGCACTTAAATGTTGGATATTGCTACTTGCATACTATACATTTCCATGATGAATTCATCTGAGCAAATGCTTAGATACAAATTTGTATCTTGATACAAATGCTTTTACCGACCTTTGTTTAGTAGCCGCGGAAAAAATCTCTATGGCGTTACACCGCTTGTTCAAAAATCTTAATAAAATTTCAAGGGTTAGGAAATTGGTATCAACCGACTCACTAGCCCATAACTGTTTGGTTTCAATATAAATTTTGCTTAAAATGATATACATCAACCAAGGATCGTGCATATGAGCTTCTGGACCTAGTGCACGAAGTCCCCGAATTATTTCATCGGAAGTTTCAGTGATTCAGCTTAATTCGCTGCTATTACACAAGGCTTTTACTCAATGAATGTTTGCACTAATGAAATTACGATAGGCGTCATTTGTTCATGTATATTGAAAATCGTTGCCATGCTTCTATGTAATTGCCTTCCGTTATTGAAATATGTGTTTTATTTTTATGAAAGTTAAACTCTAACATGAGATTAAAGAGTATCAGGGACAGCTAATTGCAAAAATGACTGAAAGTATGTTTTCAACGTTGACATAGCATTGTGACTGCATGGCTGGCATCTAACAAAAACGCACATATTTTTCAAATATTTCCAGACAACGCTAAGCTTATAAAGCTATCCAGATGGATTGAGTTAGGGGCTTGCTGGAAATCTGAGACCACATGACGTACGTCACGAAATGTTTCGAAATATTTAGGAAGAATCATTTCCTGCAAAAACTTTAGTTGACTGGCCGATCTGTACAAAATCTTCTGATGTGGGAAGCAGAATTATGCAGCGATAGTTGCCACTTTTCACGTACCAATCCTAAACCGCGTGTTTGTTATCATAAACGGGGAATATGGTTAAATTTAGGCGGATAAATGTTGTTGATATTTTTAGAAATAAATTGTTTTTCAAAGATACGGGGTAGTCCGTTTAGCGATTCAACCTTTCTTTGGTCACCCATTACGACAAGCCAAGGAGGCTATTGTGAAATTTTGAGGATAACTTGCTCATTTAGAAGACTTTTACAAGGCATGGGAGTGCTCTTTAATGACAGGGGCAGAGGAGTACTGGATGAGGTTTTAAAAATGCCACTCCATCAATTTATGTGCGCATTTTAAAGACTTGAGTTTAATCGGGTCTTCAGCTTATATTTGAATTTTGGTTTCTTTGGTGTTAGGTTATCATGATAGAACCATAAGAAACATTTTGATTTGGTTCCATAACTCTGTTCAAAAAGACCATATAAAGGCTTTTTTATTCTTCGTCAGGCAAATAGTTTGATAGCCACTAACTTCGATTAAATTTTGACTCTTTCATTAGCGATAAGATTTCCTGTTTCAGTTTGATTATTTTCTTTATTGTATTTGTGATTAAATCGACTACGTTACGTAGAAATCTGCCTCGTTAACATTTGCTTCTGTCAGAAAGTTGTGGGTCGATAAGAATTTTCTCAAGGTCTGCGGTTATAATAGATCGATGTAGAAACACTACCATCTTTAATTAAGATTCTGCGATGTTTTATCTGTGTTCTAATTAGCAGATTTTGGTTAAACGATCGGCTTTGGTTTTGGCCGAGCCATCAAAACCACATAGGCGTATCTATTTTGGCTTCCGTTATGCATTCCAAATGTCCTAATTTATGGTACCTCTTCATGAATTTAATATATTCTGATTTAAGATCTGGATTCTTGGCTGTAGCCTGCGTCAAACAAAATGAAGTCATCTAATTTCCTGGTGCAGCACCAGGGTGCAAAAGTAGGGCTACCATGTAACATCCCTTGGATTTTCTAACTATGGGCAAAATTAATTTCGTAATAAATGTCTGGCAGGGCTAAGGGAATGGTAGTTTTAATGTCTCCGATTTCTCAAAATCGAGCAAGTGAATGATTTATGTTCATGGAGGTGTATACATTTCTAATAATTTAACATTCCTGAAATTATCCAGCCTATGGCAGTTGCTTTCGTTATTAAAAAGTGGTCACAACTTATAAAAAGCTAGGTGATTGATAGTAAAATTAAATCCTCTTTGTTAAATGATAGTTCTGGTCGAATTTACGAAAAAACTTTAAGAGTCGCCTTGTCTTTCGTCGTTTTACTTTGGCTGATGATAGGTCTTCCACTATAATTTACTAGGTGTTGCGACTTAGGCCTCTAATTTTTCAACACATGCCTTAGTTATAAACGCCACTAGACAACCGGAATCCAGCAATGCTCTGCAGGTATTCAAATGGTTGTTTTCTCCACGAATCTTGACTAGGACAGTCCGGTCTTTGTAACTTGTAACTATAAATCGAGTAGTTCGCTAAATAAATTCTCGTCGTGCAGTGAAGTACATTTCTTTAAATTTCGGGCATTCATAAAAATTAAGGCTTGTACTGCAAAAAGCGCAACACTTGACCAAAACAGAGTAACTACGAACGTTAGTATATCGTATTGGTGGTGGTTTTGCTATTAGCAGATACTGCTCAAGTCCATCACCACATCGGGATAAAAAATCGTCGAATGAATGCCAGGTTGGAAAGTCAATGTCGGTGATCTCATTTGCTCTTTCGTATCACTGTTCAATTTGTCAAACACTGTATGTATAGCAATTTTCAATAACATACACACACGTGCTATCTAAAATCAATCGAAATCTAAATTCATCCAAGTATAAATTTTCATTCAACAGATTGGTCCTTTATGAAGTTATCTTAAAACGCGTTAGAGATTATCTTAGAGATTATTCTTTAAAAATTCACCTCCCTTCAACAAAATATATTTGACTAGTTTAAGGAAGTAATGTTTGTTTGCTAAATAACTCAAAGCCAACCTTGACCAACCAACCATGTAAACTATTCATTGTGGATGGGTTCAATCCTCACTATGCGCAGTTTTAAACGATTTTTTTATTAGCAACAACGCGATTTTATTGGCTGTTGAATTTTATATCTGTCACCGTGTTCTATTCAAAATAGTTTTATGATCTTGTATTTGACTTTTTATAAATTTTATTAACGATTGTGAAAACGCTTAAGCTAGATGTTGATATATTGTTGTTGACATTTATTGTGATATATATATAGATATGCGATTTTTAAGAACTTTCAAAAGTAAAGTTGAATGTTCAGCACTAATCTCAACTAACTTATCAACGAATGAAATTAGGTGACAATATATCCTTTTTCCATCATAGGCAAAAGAGTAACATCATAACATTTTTATATTTCCTTCTTAAATACATATCTGTGTCTTGGGCTGTTACAACTGGTTGTTTGCAAACATATTTTTGTCTCTTAAAATTTTGATGTGGTTTTGTATTAGTAACACAGCTTATTAAGGGGTCACGAATATCATGAAGTAATTAGCTAAGTTAATGATATTTGAGTATCTGTGCTTTGGTAACTAACTGGTCATATTTAATAAAGGTTTTGAATTGATTTTAAATAGTGTTAGATAAATTAGATTTTCTTCGATTATATGACGTATTGGTCATAAAACGGTTAGTTTAATTGATTTGTGATGTTTAATCAATTGTTTTAAAATTTAATTTATATTAATTTTAAATTTTTGTGGTGAAATTTTAAAAATGGTGGCACAATGGAGTTGCTGATAAGATACGTCAGAAAGCACAACAGTTCAGTTAAAATTATGATTAGCCACGGGAATCTAGAACATTTCTGTCATTACTAACTTACCTTTCCTTTCCCTACACCACAAAGAAAACGATTAATTATCGATTGCTTAGTAACCAGGTCGAATGTGTCATAACTAACATTCCTTCCGTTCCTTTGGTTTTGTTATATATAATATGGGTAAACGGTAAGCTCCTGGCATTCCGAGAGTTCCTGTTTTTCCTTGGCCAAACATTCTAATCAATCGATCATCAATCAATCAATCATTTGTCGTATATCGTTTTGTTATATCAACAGTTGTTACGTTTATATTCATCAATATATTAAGACAGGACCGTCAAAAGCTTGAACGGTAATTTAAATGACCTTGATTTTCATACAGCATCATATTATTTAGCTACAAATCTGTGTGGAACATAAATTCCGCGGTTGTCTCATAAATTACTGCTATTTTGAGTATTTCTTCAAGCGATGAATCTTTTTTCTGTAAACACGACACTCGTACCACCTTATGAGGTGTACTTATCAAAACGTCTCTGATCATTTGGTCTACAAAATACTTTCAACAAGCTTACTTTGAACACTTGAACACACAATGGTTAAAAATAGCTGCGCTGATTTTTATGTTACTGCATTGTTCTTGTATATATATATTGAAATTAGATGCTTTATTGTTTTTCTGCAGTCACTGACACATCACAGCAACAATGTAGTGCACACAAGAATATGTTAATTTATTTGCACAACATAAAACTACTTTCGAACCATTCTAGATTGTAAATCAAATAAAACTATCACCACTTCGATACACTGTACTTACCTAACACAATAATATTCCTGGTCCGCATTCTTCTTATTTTACCCACTATAAATTAATTTTATCTCGCATCTTTCAACAAATACTTAAGAAAAAAACAAAAAAAATGCACCAGTGGATTCGTTATTTTTAGATCTTCTCAAAATAAAACAAAAACATGCGGCAGACAATAAACGAGTATTTCTGACTAGATTTGACAGGTGCGTGCATAAAATATAAACAAACAAAAAATATTTGGATGATAGTGCAGATTTTAAGCTAAACACACATGTAATAATATATTTAGGAATTTAGGCAAAATACAAATCATACAACTTTGCCAACTAATTTGTAACACATATTTATATCTCTAAAGTAAATCTCATTGCACCATAATATCATCTCTCGTCTATAGAATATTCTGTTGGTAAACATACCATTTTTTTATGTGATTTGGCTACACCAAATAAATATTTATAACGTATATAAGTTAATAAATTTGGCCACTCTCCCTCTCGTTAAAAAAAAAATCGGCAATAATATACGCTGAAATAATATTATGTGCGGGCGCGGTGATTGAAATAATACTATATTTTGTATGTACAAATGTACGTACTCGTAAAAAAATAAAAATTGAAAATAATACACAGACTGATTTTCTTTTTTTCTTTTTTTTTTTGTATGCTGTTTTCCACACAGTACATAAAAAATAAATACACAAACATACATCCGCACGAGTAGTAATATACTCGTACCATCGATCACTAAATACATATGAACAAACCACAGAGATGAATTTAGAAAAATTAACACAACGTAAAAACTAATCGATTGGAAATTAGTTAGCGATTTAGCGAAAATTTCACACATATATCGTGTGGTGTTTCCCTAATTTTCCGCATGGTGGTTTATTTATATATTTTAACACTATAAAAGTAAATTTAACACAAACACATAAAAAGGTGACTTGTTCATTGTATTGTTTGACATTGCTGAATCCTATTAGATTTTTTTCTAAAATAATGACTTTTCCCAAAATAATTTTTTATAGAAAATCATAAGTATTTGTCAATGTAACCGGTCTCGGACAACTAAAAATAATTAGTGCTTGAACTTACTTTGAGAGTACGGGAGCATTGCTGAGGTCATAATTATATCTATAGAGGATTATCTGTTCGTTGGAATTTTATAATGCTATATGTATATTTTGTTGGATTTTGAATGTAACCTGGAGAGTTTCCGTTAGAATTATATGGTTTTCCGATATGGCCTTATTGGGTTTTCCTATTGGTTCTATTGATTACTGCTGAAAATTTGATGAAATAATCGATTATTGTGAAAAATATTTTTCGACCCAATAGCAATTAGTCCGAATGAATAACTTCCATTGGCTTCTATGGCATTTAACTCAAATTTGATTGCAGATGAGGTAGTTGCCTGTCGTATTTAATTCGTTGTCAAATACTGATGAATACTTATTAATGAATTCTCTAATCGTTTTTTAATTGGGCTTTACTCTATCGGAAACAACCGTGAACTAGAGAACTAAACCGTGAACTAAATAAAGGATATGCGAGAGTAGACCGAGAATCGACAGAATCACAACTACAAAATAAGCTAAAATTAAACCAACTTAAAGGCGAGCTTGAAACAAAGATGCAAACAATCACCGTTGATATAGAAGTGAAGATGCAACTATTGGGTAGTCAACTTACATCGTTCGAAGTCAGAAAGGAGGAGAGTTTATCATACAGCAAAAAGATAGTTCAGCCAAACATTTTTAAAAGGCACTATTCGCAGACTACAAAAGGATTTTAAAACTACTGCATTCGATAGTGTGACACCATTTGAGAAATTTAGGCGGCCGTGAGGCATAATGGGAAATTTATTGAATGAGAGGTTACTAAGCTCGCTAGACATATACATCTACGGAAGCTTTACCGGATGGATGGTTTATATGGCTTGCCGATGGATGCATTTATTAATGTTGTAAGAATTGAAACTCCATTTAAGAATCAACGCAATAGGGAAATCCATGAATGAAGTGTTGGCAGCGGCACTGAAATATGAAGTGACCAGAGGAAGTTTATTTAACGATCCAATCAAATTAGGAAAGCTAGATGCGGAAGACATTACTCAGATTGAGGCTTTAATAGAGAAAACGATGAAACCAACTCAAAGATTCTGAAGCAATTAAAACTGCCGATTAAGTTCTTGCTCGCTATGTGTTAGATGACAACAATTTGGCCACTTCATGAGCGATTGCAAGGAACCCGTGCTACAGATATGATACCCATGCATATTTGGTCAAGAGCAACATATATGTCCACTTGATGCTGGAACTTCGTAATATGTTTACATATATTTACATATGTAACATATATTTACACTTGATGCTGGAACTTCGTGATACGTTGAAAATGTTTGGTTGCAAATATAAAGATCTATGGGTCATCACCGAAGAAACAATCATTAATGCCAGAATAGAAGGTGATCCTAAGGTTAGCAAGATGGGAGTAGTAGAGCCAATAAACGTTACGACAAACAGCTTACTTTCAGGACAAACACTGGTAAAAATCATATCAAAGAGTGATGAAAGTGACCCCGAACTTAAATGTTCTCAACAGTGGATACGTAATTGGTAAAGTGGAGGACATCTATTAAGAGACATCTTAGTGGAAAGCGCTTTTATATAGTCCAAGCGCTTTTATATAGCAATACGACAAGTACTGAGACAATTACCATTAGCCGAACTGCAAGAGACATTGAGTGTTATTGAGCAAGTTAAAGCCAGTAGAGTTCATCGATAGCGCCTGTTAAACAAAAGATGGCTCCACAAGGTTCTATGTCAATTACCGATAGTTGAACGATTTAACCAAAAAGTACAGTTACTTAATTCCATGCATCGATATGAACTCTTGGACACTTTCTCAGAACCAAAATGTTCAGCACGGTGAATCTTAAAATTTGATATTGGCAAGTAGCAATTCATTTAATGAGCACGTGAATAACCTGAACAAAAATCTCTAAACCATCAAGCCACCGGGTTGAAGTTAAGTCCATCGAAATGTAGCTTGTTTAAAGGCAAAACGATCTACTTCGGTCACTTATTCTCCAGTGACTTAGTCAAACGAAAGTTATAGCTACGGTTAAAAAATGCCCAATTCCACGAAATATTAACCAGGTTTGATAATTTAATACCGACGATTTTCACCCAACTATGCTGATGTTGCAGGAAGCCTGCATCGCCTTACCGAGAAAAGTCAACCATTGGGCTCTAGAACAATATATAGCTTTTGATCAATTAAAGAAGAAACTGTGCAGTTCACCGATTCTAGCATATCCACAAGCCGAGCAAATCTTCATTTTGGATACCGATGCCAGCACTACTGGTTAAAGTACAGTTCGGTAGAGCACTTCCATAAGTACCTTTACAGACAAAAATTTATTCTTCGGACCGATCATACGGCACTAAAATTGCTAATGCAGTTTAAAGACTCAGAGAGCTAGTACCAAGATGGATTGAACGACGGAAAAACTACACTTTTAAAACGGAGCAAAGGCGTGGCATGTTACACAAAACCGCAGATGGAATGTCCAGGAGACCTTCCACAGACCAATGTAAGCAATGTGTCAAACGCTACTGTGACGCTAACGTACTTATCAGTAATATGATTTTTAGTAAGATTCTGTATAAAAAACTAGCATAAGTGTTATCAGGTGAATCTGACAAAGTTATTTCCAACTCTTTGGGCAACTTTCATTATTTTCAATCCCTCATCGAAACTGCTTATGAGCAACCTTAGCAAGTTTTTAGGTTCATTAGAAGTCTTTGTTATCTTTAATGAAGTAAACCACCTAATTTGGTTTAAAAATTGTACCTACTTTTTTACAGCCTCTTTACCTTAGGCAATGCTACATTTTGCAACCAGTTTAGTAACATTCCGAATTGTAAATTTTTTAAGTATTTTCGCTGTTCCAACTTGAGTCACCTATATCACTTTTAAGTTTTATCGGTTATTCAGAGAGAACCGTCTTACATTGTAAACTAATCAAGATTGTTTTTGAGGCACAAAGATGGGTTAGGAACAAGCCTTGTTGTCGTGGCACAATAATTGTGTAGGATTCAGAAAACCTGTGCAACAGTGACTTTTTTGTGATTTATTCAATAAATATTGTACTTCAAATTAGATCGGATGCCTTTTTTGAAAGTGATTGAGGAATCGTAAATAACTTGTTGCCCTCCTGCGACTCTGGTGTGCAAGGCTAATAGGAATACTGGTTTGTATTTGGATGTAAAAAACTTATTTTATTGGCAACTAAATGGTTCTTTTAGAGCAAATAAGATTTACTTACTTCATGGATTTAAAAGATTTTTATGGCGCAAAATCCTTTTAACCCAGGATTTCAGGACTACATTGTTATTTTGTTCCATAAATGTAATGCTTTACAAACTCTTCGTCATATTATAATATAGCCTGGCTCAAGGCTCGTATAAGAGCTTAATCTTCTGCTTTTGTGAAAACTAGCCCTGCGTCTTAAATCTTAAAAATATTTCTATCATATCGATGATTCTCTTTGAACACTCACTCCACCGGTTTCCAAATAAAAATATTTAAAATTGGGTTTATTGGAGAAGGTAATGTTATTTTAGTTTTATTTGGAAAAACGGACTCCTTGGATTTAGCCAAAGGCATTGTAATACTTTAAAATTACGATAACATTGTGGTTTTGGAACGTGTTAATTTTTATGTGATGAATTGGGTCATCCAAAATTAATAAACACTTAACAAATATTGATTGACTACCATGATCATTAATTGATTAAATTAACTTATAAGTCACAAATATAAAAATCACTGATTCTTAATTCGAGGTTATCTCACCAAAATTAAAAATAATACATTATATCCCGAGATAACCGCAATTTTCTGTATCCAATTTGTAGAAATTTTCACGATTCTCAATCAAATATAAATTGATAAAAACTTTTATTTCCAATTATCGCGTTATAGCCGTATACATATAATCCCAAAAGTATATAAAAATCCCCAAGCAACAATTTCACAGTAATTTACAAACTTCCATAAAACCGAAAAAACATCTGATCAAATCCAGTGCACGCAATATCAGATCCATTAACATCCCGAATAAATGATAATATGTTGGCGATGAAAACTCATAAAAATATCATACATATTACATATTATAGCATATTATATACATAAAATCACTTCGAAATTTATTTCATGTCAACGGAATTTATAACATGTCGAGTTATTTCACCTTGAAAGGAAAAATCCATAATTACCATAACTTTTTTGGTGTTACCGTCGTTGTTGGTGTTTTTCACAATCAAAATGAAAATGAAAATGAAAAAAAGTTCTGTGATTTTATATATTTTGAACACAAAAACATAAACCAACTTGACTTGAATAATACGAAAGCAACAAGTTAATAAATTATTTGATATTATACAAGGAGGGTTAACAACAGCAACACCAACAACACCAACAACACCAACAACACCAACAACAACAACAAAAAACTATTAAAAAAGGATACGAATATCAGGATGAAAGTTTTTGGATGATTTTAATTTTAATGTACGCCATAGATCCTCATATCTGACTATATTTCAATTATGTATGTCTATTTATGTATATAGCCATATATCTGTTCACCACCAGTAAAATCGCTCATTCGCCTTTTACATGCGATGTGAAATGAATAATTTATGGTAAACCAGATTTTTTAGATTTAGATGATAGGCTTAGTTTTTTGGGAATTTAAATGAGTTATCACTAATCTTGATATTATTCTGCACGAACAAATTTTAATGTTATCTTTGTACCAAATCCTTGTGCACGTCATATTTATACTGAGTGTAGTTTTTAATTAGGTTCTAAATTATTGATCATAAAAAACGGATTTTGCAAGCCATTGCTGGTCCATCGACGTTTTAAGACCTAAATACATTTTAATACCACCAGTGCATATTAAAACACTCTGAACTTGAAATTTGTTTAATCCATTGCCGAACCTTTAAAACTTTCTCGTACAACACAACAGGTAATTAACTAATGGTAGTTATTTACGACATGTCTTCATAAACGACTTTGAAGACGGCTAGTTGCTACTTCTTATTTTAATGGTTTTAGAGTATAAAGTTTATAAAAATTTAGTATAAAAATGTATAAACAAAAATGTTTAGTATAAAAATGTAGTATAAAAATTAAATGGTTTTAGAGTATAAAAATTGAGTATAAAAAAAGTACTTTCTGCAACCCTTTAACAAGTAACATAATATCGAGTATTCTTTTAAGTTTGATCGTAACTGCCACTACTACAACAAAAATGACAGTGCTTTGAACATATACCTTTTAATGTCACGTTGCTGTCTGGCCATCACACTACTTGCAATTTAATTACTAAAAACCTCAATTAAATAAATTATCAATTTTCTTTTAATCTTTGCAGTACAGGCATATCAATAGGGTCTTAGGAATAGGAATTTAAGGACAGTTAATTATGATTTTTTTTAAGGTCCATTTTTTTGCATCAGACCCTTTGATGAAAATTAATGTTTACCATTGAAGTTGCTATAGTCATGAAAATTTATTAGATAAGAATTACCCAGTAAAGACTTGATCTTAATACAGCCACAATTTTTTTTAAAAAATTAACACGTTCGTGGACAAATTTTTTTTGGTGATCTTTAGTACTTTGACGAAGAGCTGTAATTTCCATATTAGTGAAAATTTTGAAATTTGGTTTAGACTCAAAGTATTTTTATGTTACTCTAAGACAAGTTTGGCTAAATTTAGATTTTTTTTGGATGACGGCAGTAGCCTCAACCTCAGGTGTTAACATTTTTCTGCGAAGTGTAGAGTTTCAAACGAAATCTTGCTCTTTTTTGTTTGAAGGTAATTCGATAAACAGTAGTTATCCATTACAAGGTGGTGTTCATTATTTAGGTACGGCTCCATTAATTGCTCGACCAAGTCTTCTAGTTTTGAACTTTTAGAATCATCACGACCTTGATATATTTTATTTGCCATATTTGGCAGCCTTGCCCTTCATTTATTGCCAAAAACTCAACCGCTCTCTATAAAGAAGAAGAAATTCATCAAACGATAGCTGCTCCTCAAGGCTGTATCCATCCTGAAAGCTGCTAGTCACCGCAATTAAAAATCCCATAACCTTTTTAAACTTCCCTCCGTTGTCACCAGATTTAGAACTGAAGCTGCAAAGCAGTTGCTCAAAACGGTGTCCTGCCATTGTAGCTGGAAAAGTTTGGTGGTAGTATAACGGATTATTAGAAAATATTTGCCTTATTCTAGAAGTGTGCATTGATCCTGCTGGCAAGCACAGGCCAACAAATTAAAGTAATTCCTTTCGATCTGTGTCTGAAAGGTCGCAAATAGACTATTTCTAGTATTTATTTGTCGATTCAACTAGATGATCAATAATACGATCATTAAAAATTTGGTCAAATATTTTACAAGGAGTTGAGCTTTGATTTATTCCTACTGCTGGCCCGGCCCGCATTTCAAAATTAAAATTTGGAATGTATTTTACTTCCATGTTCCAATCGACTTCATTTCTTGAATTTTCATCATCATTGTCAAGGAATCACAGTCGCCTTTATCTCAATTATTTAAAACTACATCTATATATTTATTCTGTCCTCTTATTCGTTCTCAGATTTACTGCGGCTTATTTCATAATTCGGTTCATCTGCAAATTCTCCGTCATCTTCTATGTCTGATTTTGGTATCTTTTTTTGGGTTCTCGAGAAAAATCTAGATTGCATAAAATTGATCGAGATCAATTTCAAAAAATCAAAAAAAAATCAATCGTTTTTCTCCAATAAAACTACAAATTTGTCATAGATTAAATCTAAATCAAACTTAGATCAAATTTAGATCAATTTTATTCGCCAATAAAAACCTACATTACTCATTTATAAATAAGAAGAAACGATATAGTAATGATCTAGTAGTAATGATCGTCAATATATACAGTACAGCACCTTCCACTAAAACTAATCGACTGAAAAATGACACAAAATGTATAACTATATGAAAGCACATTGAAAAATGACGGCATATCCCGTGTTGTGTTTATTTTATCGACTGAGGTGGCGAAAATGGAAAAAATATTAAACTTACATAAAAACCCTTTGCGTAGGTCAAAATGAACTTCAAACATATTTTTGACGGCTATTGCCGTCATGTCACAAATAAAAATATTTTAAATTACGGTAATAGGTGTCATGACCCATTTGAAGAACGCCTTTTTGACGGATACTACCATCATATCCGCGAACTTCAGAGTACCTCTGGGTCCTGCAAATTGGTTTCCGCGCATGCAATTTGTTTTTTTTTGTGTCCAAGGATGCTACGCACTTTTGCACTCGAACTTTATGGTAAATTTTTACGAATCGTATTGATGTTTCAGCATCTCTAATAGGGCTTGTAAAGCATCACCCAAATTTGAGTCAATATAATGGTGGAATCCTTATTTCACCGCAGTGAAATTTGTGCTATACTTTTGATGCAATAATGGTGCTTTGTTACTTCCTCCTATAGTCACCTTTGCTTAGGTCGTAAAATTTAGTATCAATCATTTCATTTCAGGTTTTGTAATGGTGAATATTTGCTTTTTAGAGGAAACTGAGAATTCTGGAGTTGGCCGATATGTAATCTTTCTACAATCCAATAACGTTGGTTCTAATTTAAATCAAAATGTTGGAATGGCATTTTCGTATGCTGTCTGAGATGTCGTATGTGTTTCTTCGCATGATTATTATGTCTTGTCGGCTCTGAATATCTTCAAATAAGCCAATACATTTTCCGGTATTTGATGTTGAGTTCAACTTTATTCTTCGTGTCTTGCTCTTTCAATTTTAACTTAGCACCAAGAGTCAATCCACGATATTTATTTGTGTTTGCATATGGGTTAGAGAGTACTGCAATCAGGGAAATTGGCTTATAGGATTTTTTGTCATTTGCGTAGGTTCTAGTATCATAATAATTTCAGTAACTCTCGATGCTAAGGTAGACTGACATTCAGTAAAATGATGAATGAAGCAGATTTCGTTATACTCTTATAGGAAGTGGTTTTACTATTTCACGTGTAATTAAATAAAAGCCTGGTGAATTTTTTCAACCCCCGTAGTGTTCAGGTGGTATTTGTCTGTATGATTGACTTTCGTGTGGTTTTTTCCAGGTAAGATGCAAAAAGTTCTGCTTCCTGTTTAGCATTTGTTACCAATTTCCTCTGGCATTTTTAATTGGTAGTATTTATCATTTTGGCGTTTTAGTGCTTTTGGTGCTTTCCATAAACAATATTCAGATTGTTTAGTGCCAGTAAGTCTACGGAAATAACGGCTAACCTATTCATTTTTTACTTCTTTATTTTTGCACTTAAGCTTAAATCAAAAACAATTAAAAGTTATAGCATATAGTGCTCGGTTTCTGTGCCAAGGTTTGCTTTCCCTTTTTCCCTAATTACCTCTGGGCTCTCAACTGAATAAGGGAAAAATTGTTGCTCCTCATCTTTTTAATTATTGGAGTGCTATCTTATGCTTCTTCTTTAATATGAATAATTAATAAAATGAACTCGTTTCTTAATAGTTTCCAATTAGTGTTATAGTTTGTTAGTCTATGTGGATTTTTTTCTGTAATAATCATTAATAACTGACAGCCCTAATGACAGGTGAGTGATCAGATGCCAGAATTTCACATTTTTCTAAAGAGACATGTTTTTAGATTTATCTCTGTGCAATGTAGAAATCAAGAACCTGGAAAGTGTCACTATAGCAAAAACGTGCTAATTGACATTGAGTACTAAGAAACATTGAATACTACCTTCCTTTTATTTAACTGAATGTTGAAATTAATTATTTCAAAACTCTTCAATTTTTACTCCTTTATGATGTTTAATATTTTATTTCACAAATATTTCTGATCTTCCTCTCGCACTGCCAGCGGCTGGAATCCTGCTGGATGCAAAGCATGGTTGGATATGTAACCAAGTATTTTGGCGTATGACATTTTAGTTAGATGACTTTCTGGTATAACATACTATTTTTTAAGTATTTAAAAGATTTCTAGCGCTGGAATATGTGGAATTACTCCATTTGCATTCCAAATTGCAATTTTTAATACTTGATTTGTCGTATTCGTTTAGTTTTACGACTTTACAGACGCCTGTTTAAAACTTCAACGCTTTTCTCTTATTTAATAAGCTATGTATTAAGTGTTTTGAAGCTTTTAAATGTTTTTTCATGCATGGTAATATCATTAATGTTTTTAAAATTTACTGATTTTCGTATAATTGTGCGCTGTTGCCCAGATGCTACCACTTTTGAAAATGCTTTTCTTTCACTTACCATACTTGATATGGATTTAAAAGAGTTTTCCTTATTTGTATTATTGTTAGTTGCTTTTGTGAATGCAACTGGACAGAATTTTTCATCGCTCAGAATAAGTGTTATCAGAAGATCTAAAAACTTAATAGTTTGCTGTGTGACTGGCAATGAGTCGGATGTATTGGAAATATTCCTTTAAATTCATGAATATACAAAGAGTATTAATAACGGTTTGGTAAATATAGTTCCATCTAAAGACATATGTTCAACTCATGGGTTAAAATAATAGACTTCTTGATCAACAGTGATAACCTCCCTTTTACGACATCTACACTTGTTTAGTGACAGTGACTCGCTTTGCAAAACTTAGATTTTGTCTAAGATAAACGACAGTAATTGTCACTTAATTTGTGATCAAAATTTTGTTGTAAAGATACAAATCTGAACTGCTGTTTGGGATTACAGGATAAACTTTTGTACCCTCTCCCGTTAAGATTCGATTCGATAATTACTTTACTAACCGAGCTTAGCATAACCTTAGCTTATACTTCCTTGTTTCATTAATGCAACCACATTTGTTAGGAATTTAATTGCAGATCCTGGAAAAAGTTTCATAAAAAAATTGAAGATTAAATGTTACTCAGCTTTGCGAGGACAGCTATTATTTATATTGCTTTTTGCCTCTTCTATTGATATTGTTCATTTGAGTCAACTTTTTTAATTCTGCCATCATAAATACCTAATTACAGCGTTAATCAAATTAACAATATTATTTTGATAGGAATCACGACTTCTTATCCTAAGTTTGCGCCTCGCATTACGAAGCTTGATAAACTTAAGGATTTCCGTCAGAAATGTCTGCTGATTTCTTAAAAAAGCATTTAAAAGTTTTTTTAGTCATCAAGCTAATTAAGCTGGTATCTATAATTATTTGACTGCTAAAATATGACCTCAATTTGTTTTGAATCATTAGTTGTGAAACGAGTGGCAGTTGGCTTTTTATGTTAAAGGTTGAAGTGACAGATTAATATGACAGTTTTGTAAGTGAATAGAACACAAAACTGACAAGTTATGATCCAATGTAGTCTACAGAAACTTCATTTCTTACTAAATATAAATCAAGAATATTATTGGTTCTAGTAGGTAGGCGTATTGTGTGCTATTATAATTGCAAAAGTAATTGAGACAAAAGTGATCAGTCTTACGTAGGTATGGCCATATTGGGAAGTGCACATTTTAATAAGAAAATAATGTACCAGCTACAATATATTATTTGCGATAGTAAAGTACATTATTCTTTACCGATTATTGGTCACTGGTCTGTGTTAGAAATATGGTACTGTAGTTTCACATTAATCATTATGATTTTATCATTATGATTACCAGATCTGGCATTATTGTCGTCCCGAATTGACAGTTTAAACAAAAAATCGCCTCCTATGACAAGCAAAGGATACAGTGGTAGAATTCTAAAAATAACATGCTATACTTTATAAGTCTATTACAAAGCACACTGAAGTGCTCCAACGACTAGGGACTGCCACGTTACCATTATATAGAAATGTTGTTTCTTTTTTTGGTATAAACGAGTTGCCTACATTACCTTTTACCTTCTATGTTTAATCAATCGAGGACAGAAAAATGGTTACATGATGATTTTTTTTTCTGATTGTGAGATACACAGAAACAGAAAACATCAACTGTTAAATACATGTATATTTTTTATCCCATATCGTTATGAACTTTTATATTTAAATTTAACATTCACAAAGCTGTAAGCATCATTGAATTGATTTTCTTTTGTGAATGCGTAATGAAGAAATTTAGCCGGCGAGGAAATTTATTTCACCTTTTAATAAGTTTGAAAGCAAGGGTATATTTGTGAAAAGCATTAAAAGCCATTACTGGCCTTTACTGTATGCTTGTCGTTCATGAAGTAAAAACAACAAGAAACGTTAGAACGGTCACGTTCTGGACGCCGATTTACTTGTGTTCTTCGGATGGTCCAGAACAATACGAAGAGCAAGCTCAGGATCGAATCCGATAAAGGTTTATTGAATAAAAACTAAATTGTTTGATTGTATTATTTTGGCCAGTATATATAGCTTTTGGTAGTCAAACATTTGCCACCCTCACACGAGCTACCTTAATACAAAACATTAAAAGGTACAAGTTTTTAATATTTATTCAAAAATGTTTTTCATTTGTTTTACAGCCATAAATTTTCATGAATTTAAATGTTCCTAGCTTTCATAAAAAAAAATTCTGTAAAATAACATACCAAACATACCAAACTAGTAAGGTATAACCAAATTAAATAAATGATTTCACATAAACAGAACTCGGTAGTGTCCTACAAAACCAACATAAATACACACACATATATAAGTTAGATAAAATTTTCCAACCTAATGAAAAATTAAAAACAAAAAAAAACTCCGTGTTTTATATTATATAAAAGTTCGTTCCTGTGTTATTGATTCATCTCAGTTTTTCTTTTGTGAACAAAGTTATATACTCGTAAATATGTATATCCGTATATTATAATATATAAAATACATATACATACATTATCATCATGTTTTATTTTATTTTTATATTTTTTTGTTAGTTCCAACTTATATCTAAAACTAAACGCATTCAAATTAGTTGTATCTCGTTTATCGTACCGCTTGTATCAGTGCTAAAAAATTTTATTTCAAAAAAAAATAATTTAATAATAATTTTCCATTGAAAATAATAAAAAGAAAAGTTTAAATTATATTACGCACCTGATTTTCTATACAAACCGATTTTCATAATATTTTTGTCGTTCGCGTTTTTATCTGCGGAAAGAGTGGTAATTTTCTGTGTGTTTAGTATTTAAACCGCGCGCCAAAGTGATATATTTTATAAAACTGAGTGTGAAAAATTTTAATTGTTCAATTATTTATAAATTTTCTTATTTTCATTTGTGGTGGAAACTAATTTAAATATAAATTTGTGTTGTATGTACCGCCGAGGATGTACAAAAATATAAATCAAATAATTATTTAATTAATTAAATTTAAAAAAAATTATACGTATTTTAATTAATGATTAAACAATAATTTATATATATATATATATATATATATATATATATATATATATATATATATATATATATATATTATTTTGTTTATATATTTCAATTGTTTTCTAAAAAAAAAAATCTGTTGTCTTCAATAAATTAAAGAACACAAAAGTGAAAATAAAAAAAGTCGTCGTGGGTACCATATGTATGCAAGGAAGCCAGAATACATGAGTAAATCAAACATATTTTAAAAATTTTAATTAATCGATTTTAAATTAATTAGGATAAATTTATTTTGCGCCTAATTTGTATCAAACCATTTTTATATTTATTTTGTGGGTTTATCGATTTAAAGTGTTTATAAAATAATTAAACACTTGTGATTTATGATATAGTTGGTTAGAAAATCGATTTCAATATCGTGAATGTGTTTAATATCAAATGTCTCTGCTCAATGTAAATAAAATTAACAAAATAATTAAGAAATATACATAAATATATATGTAAGTAAATACATATGTATGTATAAAATACAATAAAAAAAAAATAATAATATATATATATATATATATATATATATATATATATATATATATATATATATATATATATATATATATATATTAAAAAAAAATACTACAATAGAGCAATACTATCTAAACAAATTTAAGAATACATAAAAGTATTTAAAAAGTCAATGACGTTTGTTAGATGAAATAGTCGCGAAACGGAAATTTCTTCAGTCCATCTCTGAAATTTTGGACGTAAATGGGAGGCTTTTAACTGAATCACTGGTCATAGCAGATATGTTTAATAAATATTTTATCGATGTTTCTATGACAGTCAAAGCCAAAATTTGTAATAATCTGTTATAGCCAGAGGTAGTTACTTTATAAACCACGTTTATGAGTCAAAATTGTTTTTCTTTTCACCAATATCGTCATCTGATTTTTTTAAATTATATTAATAGTTTAGATAATTTCATCTGGTATTGATAACATAAGTAATTCATTACTTAAACAAATTGCACCATCGATTGTATATATGCTAGCCCACATTTTCAATTTAGGCCTGGAGCATAGCATTTTTCCAGATTGCTTAAAAATTGCTACAGTATAATACCTATGTTCAAAAATGGTAACAGAAAGAAATTAACTAACAACCGGCCCATCTCCCTATTGCCAGTTTTTTCAAAAAAATTTTGAAAAGTGTGTGAAAACGAGATGGTTAGTTTATCTAAATAAAAATAAAAGGTCACTTTTTTAAGCCATCAGTATGGGTTTTGAGAAGTATTTGATACAGTGGATCATGGAGTTAAGTTAACTTTGCTATAATGGCATAATGTGCTGCTTATTCTTATAGTGAATATGCCGAAAATCATTTCATGCATGGTATTTGTAATGGCAACGTTCGAGCTGCTGCAAGGGAATACCAAATACGATTCCCTAATCAGGAATGCTTTCACAATCATATATTATTTCAAAACGTGTATCGAATGTACAGTAAAGGCGAAATCCCTGGACATTGGAGAAGAACTAGAAAATCTAGGCAGCTTGATACAAACGAATTAAATATGTAATTAAAATGGTGACAGACGACCCATCGAGAAGTGTTCGTCGCTTATTAAAACGCTCAAGAGTGACACGGTCTACGATGCATCGTAATTTAAAAAGGAATCAGTTGCACCCTTATATCATGTACAACGTGTACAAGACCTTATATCTGCTGCGACCATAGAAAAAACGAAATTTTGTCTAGATATGATGCGGTGCAACCAAGAAATCCCGCAATTTTATAATAACATTTTATTGAAAGATGAAACATGCTTTAAAAGGGTGGGAATACTTAACATCTACAATTTGCATTATTGGGCCCATGTTAATATAAAAGTTGTGCAGCATAGTAGATTCCAACCGAATCACTTGGCCGGTCTATCTAAGTTGCCTACAAAATGACTAGAATCGATTATTTGGTGACTTGTCGTTACAAAAGCATAGAAATATTTTTTTCTGTGGGGTTATTTTAAAGAGCTGATCTATGAACGAGAAAATCTAACCGAGCAAGACAAGTATTATTTAATATAACGAGCGAGCGTTCGGGCGATGCCGATTATGTATTTATGGTATTATGACAAACGGTGGACACTTTGAACACTTATTATATAATATTTAAAATTAAAAAATAAATCAAAATTATAGGTTTGTTTAATTACTGACAAAGGAACTATTTTAGCACCCGAAATTTTGTTTATAGGCATTCTTTAATAGAAATTTCTTACTTTCTAAAACAATTAATAAAAACCATTCTATTTTGAATATTCCTATAAGTAATACCATTTAAGAATCCGCATTGATGTCGCAAGTTTTCCTAATAGTTAGTCAATTTTCTGTAGTAAATAGTTTTTCCGCCAGAGTCACTTAAAAATAAAATGTCATTTTTTTAGTTGCTGCGCAAGTGATTTCACTAAAAAATACTAAAAGTGGAATAATTTTTGAACCATCAACAATTCGATAGTAATTTATTTTAGTTGAAATTGACCTCCGCTATCAGATCCCTGTTTCATTGGTTCAAATGTCAAGGAAAAAATATAGGTATATAAACATCAACATGGTCATTAGGCTATTTAAATAGCCCTATCAACTAATTGGTAATAAAACTCAACTTTAATCTTTCATTACGCATTTGATATAACTTTGTGTCTACACATAAAAAAAGTTGGGGTGTTCAAATGGGGCGTTTTGCAGCATCAAAGGAATGCGATGGAACATCTAATTTTAAATCCATTTCTTTAACTTAAAGGATAAACTGCTGTAGTTTGTTCTCTTTTCTCAAATTCGATTTGTATCCTGTAGTTTGGTTGCAACCGTCGTTAAGCAAATATCAGAGTTTTTGTAAATATTTATATATATGTTATTTTTTTCTGAAATACGTGTACATTTATTACCATATCAAAATGGTAAAAACAGGTTTATTGTACCTACCAATAAATAAATATCATAAATCCGGCCATCTTGTGTATGCCATTTTGCTCCAGTATATCATAATTTTACTTTGATTCGTCTTTCTTGTATTTACATCAAAACTTACCTTCCTTTGTAGACAGTAGTCTTCAAATATTTGTCTTTAGGCTATTTGTATTTTGATTTTGTATTTCGTTTTCGAAATTTCGTTTTTAATTTGGGTGATGTCTTTAGTAATTCGTCGTCTGTAGTATGCCGTATCAAACTATTCGTCTTTGGTTATTTATCTTTGGCTATTCGTTTTTGATTTCTGCATCGTTTTATTTTTAGTTTGTAGTATTTAAAAATTTGTTGTTGTTTTTTCTGTCATTTTTCTCATCGAACTCGTCTCTGGTGATATTTGAGTTGAATCGCCAGAGGTCATCGACGTGCTTATAAAAATTTTCATGGTTCGATGTTTTCAGCTAAGAAAATGCAGATAATAATGCTATAAATTCATTGCACCTGTTACTTGCCTCTCGGTACCTCGGTAGTGTAAGCTTTATGTTGAATCTGATATCTATCACAGTATTTCCCAAAAGCGGTGAATGTAAACGATTGTCCTCTGTCAGATATATTATTCGTTTTGGAACACCAATTATTTCTTTTTGTATCTCTAGTTGTAATTTTTTGGTGTGTTCGTCGAAGGACCAAAACAGTCGTTAAAGTAAGCCCAGAAGAGGTGTTCATGAAAGGGATTTAAATGTTGATATAAATACGGTCACACTTGTCCGTCAACTTAGAAATGTATCTTTTGACTAGCTGCATCATCTTTCTGCAGACAAAATGCCCCTCCTCATGTTCTGCTCATACGACATCATGTGGCTTTATTTTTGGCACGCATAATGCTCTTCTACCATGAGGTTTTTATTTGTAAAGGAGTCCTCTAATCTTTAAATAGGTGTCAAGTGACTCATGTTCTATTATTTGTATGTAATTAATTTGATTCTGTAATTTTTCACTTGTGCACTTCGCAATTTATGTTTTTATTGTAATGAAGTGACTTCGTGACTTATCGGTTTAAAAGTTTTATGATCCATGCTGCTGCAAACTCTAAAGTTATTACTTTTCCTCAGTAAATTCGTCAATGGCTTTGCAGCGATTGACTAGTTAGGAATGAATCGTAGAAAATAGCCAGGTTATAATAAGAGAAAACTGAAACTTGCTATCTTAAAAACTTCTCCAATTTTATCGGGCAATCATATCTTAAATTACAAAATTTACGAATCTTGTAAATATACCAAAAGATACACATACACCAAATGGAACCACGAGGTATTCATAATCTTTCGGGTGTGATAAATGCGGTATATTTTCGACTTTCCATTTCTATCGGAATGTGGAACAATCCATTAAACTGTTATATAAGTATATCCCGCATGTTGCAGTGGAATTTAAATAACCCCGATTAGGCGACATTCCCAAAGAATGGCATACATGTTTTGTCCTCTTCAATAGCGCTGTCCACATGAATACTCACATGCTCAGAAGTTTGTTTTTTTTGGGTTAACTGCACAAAACCATAAACCGAAAAGTGGAGAAATAGTATCTTTGAGGTGTATCTTCTCTAGTAATTTTTTTTTAAATTTGGTTCATTGAACATAAGCAATTCAACTACTTAGAGTAAAGAAGTATTATTGTTGACTAGACATTTTAAACTTCATGAAACTTTAATAAAATTCATGAAATACGAGCTCCTGGTGAGGCCACCAGATCAAGCCGTTTTACTATAGGGACAACAGATATCTTCCAAACTACTCTGTTATAAAAGAATTCACTACAATTAGGCGGGTGGTGTTTGACGCATCGGCAGAATCTATCACGGGAATATCACTAAATGCTTGTGTTGAGATGTCTTCGTTTTGACAAAATTGGTGTTTTTCTTGACTTTAATCGAGCTTTATGTTTTTTTGATAAAACAATATCAAAATATAACAAATATCACAAATTGAAACATTGCTAAAAGCACTAGAGCAGGATTTCATTAATATTTTCCAATTAGCTTTCGTGTTAGAGACATTTAAGCAAGTTAAACGTTTTACATTGATTTTTATGGTAATTTTATCCAGCGCAAACGGAACCATACTAACATAACACAGCATGGTTTTACCACTACGGTTATTAAAGTTTATAGGTCGATCCCACACGAAAGTCCTTCTGCCTCATCCGCCTTGCATAAGTCTGATTATGGGTTCTCTTGTTTTTCGTCATTATCAGATACTTGTTGAAAATACCATTTCATACCCATGTTTTCCGTAATTAAAGAATTAACTGCGGAACTGACGATGTTCCTAATTTTCACACTTCGTAACCGGCCTTACCATTTCCTTTGACAATTTCGTATAGTTTCAAATATTATGTCTGGATTTTTGAACCACCTTCATTGAGTTCCAATACTTCTTTCAGAATTCTCCTGCTTTAATTAAACTAATTCTTTTCATTGTTATGTGTCAGTTAAGCCCTGGAATTATCATCAATTTAAGTGATGGCTTCAAAATTTACAGCATTTTTCGAATTTCACAAGCTTGGATGCAGTACCTTGATCAGTGATGATATGTCCTGGATTGCCAAAAACCATCTATGGTAATAACTTACTTTATCCGTCAATTTTTATTGTACAACTTTTTATTTGATTTTAAGCCCCAAACTTTTCTTTCCACTCCATTACAATGCATACAATGCATACAATGTTCGTTGATATTACTTCGGTTGCTATAACAAAGATGATCGGCAGTATCTCTATCCCGTAATTGCTGGAATTTTCTTCTAATGTCAATGTTTTCTGGCTAAAGAAGAACACTGAAAGAAATATGATGTCTTCTTCTGATCTCTAGAGTAAAATTACATCTATACCCATCTTGCGTCCTTGAGTAATTCAGTTTCGGACGCTTTTAACTTAACCCATTAAATGCAAATGCCTCTTTGTGTTCTTTTAAGAAACAATTTCCGTCTCACAATACATCGGGATAGGGTTTAACCTTAGATAGTTTAACCTTTGACAAACTTCTGAAATTAACTATGGTTAGGGCTAAACAACTTTGTAATTGTTTTGCATTCTTCAGATTTGAAAATTGACTAATCGGCTCTTTATTTCTTGCTGATTTAAAAGGCCACTCTTCGCTTCAAATCTAAGATACTCGGCAATTGTACGAGGAAATTGGCATTTGTCCTTTCCTCAAACTTGTGCAATTTGTTTTTTCAGCAGGACAGTGCGTTTTAATATTTCCTCCTACACAAATATTATGACTAAATAAAGTCATCTTCCTTCAAATTGGTGGCTTTACTATGGAGTCAGGATGTTGCGTGAAAATATTCAACGATCAAATTTGAATTCCCTCGACCAACGCCGGCAATTAAATTAAATTAATTATTCTCGAATAAACATTTAAATTTAGTTATTGTAATTAAAACCTATGGTTTTATTGCTAGAACAGCTATTAAAATGTATAATACAAAAGCAGCTGTTTTCTACATTCAACCGGTAGTGTTATTATTATCGGGACCACCCAGATTTTATATCATACGTCAACTATTGCAATTTCATGAGTAAATATTCCTAAAACGAAGAGAGTGACTGATAAGTCGATATATATATATATATATATATATATATATATATATATATATATATATATATATATATATATATATATATATATATATATATATATATTGTATATATATATATTGTATATATATATATTATATATACAAATATATATATATATATATATATATATATATATATATATATATATATATATATATATATATATATATATATATATTTGTATATATATATATATACTATATATATATATATATATATATATATATAATATATATATATATATATATATATACTGGTGTCCCTCGAGTTATGCAGTATTTCATTTCTGTGAATTATGCGGCTTGAAATTTTATCTACAATCAGCATGGATAAGACACTTTTAGCCAGGGGAAAAATGAAGAAGCTTTTAAAAATATGGATAAGCAATAAAAACCAGAAGAATATGCCTTTGGAGGGCACAGCAATCCATCTAAAAGCATGCATATTTACAACCGCATCAAAATAAATTAACCATCCAGTTCTACTAGCCAGAATACCAGAATTTTCTGGAAGCAAAGGATGGTTGGAAAATTAAAAAAAAAAATTTTCCTTACATAACGTCAAACTATTTGGTGAAATAACATCAGCTCATAAAGAAGCAGCGAATTTAAATTCGTTCTAGCTTAAACAGATTATCGCAGAAGGCGGATGTGTGGCGGATCAAATGTTGAATGCCAATGAGACTGGTCTCTTTTCGAAGAAAATGACATTTAAAGAACCAAAATTTTATTAATTTTGCTCCATGCCATCCTGCCAATTAAAGCCACCTCAACCTTTAAGTAATTTTTTTACTTCTAAACACAACATCCTTCAATCAGCCTCAAGATCAAGGAATTATTTCAACTAACTTTAAAGGCTAAATTCTTGCGTCTGGTGTTTGAGTTATTTGTATGTAAGTCAAATCTGGAAAAAGTACACAATTCTACACTTCGTCAATTTTATCAGGCAACCAATTAAATAGCTACAAAAGTCAAGGTTCCTGGAAAAAATTATGGCCTGAAAGGGATTGATTCCCAACATAATACAAGAGATGTTGAAATTGAATTGGAACGTAGATTGCAAATGGTGCATTCGGTTGATGAAGAGGGATTTAATGACTGATATGAATGATATGGATGATATGGATGATATGGATGATATGGATGATATGGATGATATGGATGATATGGATGATATGGATGATATGGATGATATGGATGATATGGATGATATGGATGATATGGATGATATGGATGATATGGATGATATGGATGATATGGATTATATTGATGATATTGATGATATTGATGATATAGATGATTTAGATGATTTAGATGATATGGATGATATGGATGAAGTCATCACTTTGCTTGATATGGACGAAGACCTGAGTGAAAAAGATTTAGTAGTTTTAATAAATGGCAACACAGTAGAAACCGTCTCAGAGGATGACATTGAAATAGACCCTCCTCATTTCACTCAAAAACAATAAGACAAACAATTGAATTAGCACATCAACTGGAGTCTCGTATATCTCAAAATGATGCCGATATATTGACCGAAGCCTTAAATTTAAATGTTCCTTTAAAACCTAAAGGCTTCGTCGCAAAAATTAAAAACAAATTGTGTCGTGATAAGAAACAACCATTGATTCCTATTTTTATGAAACAGATTCAGTTACCTCACAGATCCGCGGAAACTGATTATTCTAGTAGCATTTTCATGTAAAATATATTGACCAGTATGTAATTTATTTTATATTCAAAATGAAATGAAAACTGTGTGCTTCCAGCTTATTTTTTTATTCTAAATTAATGTGAAGTTCTGCTAATTATTCTTTGATGGTAATAGTGTAAAATATGTATACTTTGCCTGCTTTTCAAATTTCTAAATATGTGGTATTTCAGTTTTCCGAAAGTAATCATCAAAATAAAAAATTTAATTTTATATTTTAAATTTAAATAAAGATTCTTTTTAGTTTACCGTTATTGTTAACTAAAAAAAAACACGGCCCCAAAAAAATCACGATGTCTTTTCGTCCGCCGCCAAGTGAGTGATAGCGAAATGTAAGGTTGAAATGAAAATTCGTACCAAAAGAAATCATACCAAAACACAAATGATTTCTAAACGTTCTACAAATTTATTGTAAGTTATCCTCAAATGACGCCATCTTTAAAATTTGTATTCAAAGATATTGCAATTGTAATGGTATACTTTATGTCAGGTGGAAATGCCGTGTTATTTTCCGAATTTTCATTTCTAACTTTTCTTGAATTATGCAGATTTGACTAATGCGATATTTTTGCGGAACCAAACTACCGCATAACTCGAGGGACACCTATAAATTTATATTATATATATATATATATATATATATAAATATATATATATATATATATATATATATATATATATATATATATATATATATATATATATATATATATATATATATATAATATCTAAAAACTCGGATATAAACAATAAATTTAAATTTACTTACATAAACACTCTTGCTTAAATATTACCAAACATTAATTAAATAATCTAATTAAAAAACGAAAAGAAAATATTAAATTTTCACAGCATCTTATATTTCATTAAAATTTTATCTGGTACATTCGTGTTGTTTTAAGAGTTATTGACGAAATGAAAATATTAAATAAAATTCCATGTTTTAGCAATTAAATTATAGCAGAATGATGAACGTAAATATTAAATGTTTGTAATTTAATAAGTACTATTTTAACGAAATTTTTAACGTTCATTTACAAACATTAAACCATTTTTGGCGCCTGCCTTTTGAAAATGAGTTTCGGTTTCATGCATACTCGCTGAACGCATTTTCCATATGGTTTTAGTCTATTGTTCTAGACAACCCAAAAAAATACTCATCTACCATGAGGAGTCATCGTCAACTACTAACTGGAAGCCATCTTCTTAGAGATCACTTTACTATCCCTTTAGGATCCTTTCAGGGGTTTTCAGGGTCAAACATTCAGACTCGCACATGAAAACGGGTCTTGCCGGCATTTGCAAGATATTATGTCTTTAGCAGTGAACGTATAGCATACAAAGCACGGTTATCAGTGACAAAATGCATTTATCCCCTTCCACACAGTTAGCATGAGTGCCAAGGGACCCGATAAGGTTTCGAAAAGTGGTCACTCCATCAAATGTGTGGTTCCCACTACTAAAATTCATTGCGTCTTGACCTCAACAGCCAGTGATTATATAGTTCAGTTTAGATTTAATGATTTTGAGTCCAACGGAAGCTGAGAATGGTAAAAGTGAGTCATAGTCTTTTTGGAAGTCCAAGAACGTCAGGACAATATTACTGAAAGTCCAGTAATACTTCCGTTTTGTTTATGTAATCATTGTTATCAATACACTAGTTTTAAAACCCAGATTATGTTGGAACAATGACCTGCAATTTTAAATATTCCGTTGTCAATGAAAACCAAACCGGATGCTTTGCACCAAAACTACCGGAATTGATTTCAAGTATTTTTAACTTAAAGTTAAAAGTCTGATTGATGCTGAAATGACGCCTTTTTAGAAATATGATTATCGTTTTCAGAAGAGATTTTAGCAAATATTGATCTCGAGCTAAGTTCATTTAAGCTGTACCAAAGCAGACATTGAGTTTCGGACCTTTCAAGCTATAATTCAGTTCCTCGTGAAACGAACTAATTATTTGGAGGCAACTAAAGCTCATATCATTGCAAAGCAATCACTCAAGTCAAAGTTGTACCAACAATTTTCAGCAAATTCTTCTGAAGTTAAACCAAATTTAAACATTGCTTAAGCATATCCATCCATGCCTCAGATACTATCCGGAGAAGCACATAAAGCTGAGGTTCTGTCAACGTTCAATCAACGGATTTTTAATCCACTAGGGCTGCTAGCACCTTTCATGGTCAGTATAAAAACCTATTTTTAAAGATTGTTGTTGTAAGGTGTGGAATTAAACGACAGTGTACCAGGCAAAAACCGATGCCAATGGTTTAAAAGTATAAGTGAAAAAGCCGACATATCCAGCCTCAAGTTACTCCGAAAGTTATTTATAATCGATGCAGAATGCTAATTGCATGAGTTTTGCGACGCTAGGTAGTGTTTTTACATTTACAGCGACAGATTACCTTCGAACTGAAGTTCCTTCCTCGGGATTCCTCGTCTGGAGTTAAATAGAGCCTTTTTGCTAATTAATTTGATAAAACACATCCAGTCACTACTCAATATTACAAAGACCCAATAATTCTATTGAACCGATTCAACTATTGTACTTGATTGGCTATCAGAACCAAATTGCACTAGCAATATATTAGATATATAATGCAACAAAATGGCGGTATATCCTCACCAAACTTAATCGCGCTGATTGTGCAACGAGAGAAATAAATCCACATGAATTACAAAATCACCATTTTCCTTGGACTGGACCTGAATTTTTGAAACTTAAACCTCAGGAGTAGCCATATTTCTAGAATAATAAAAAACGAAAGCTTCAGCGATGATAAAATAATGAACATACTGAGCATAGGCCAAAAATTCCTATTGACATAGTCCAAAGTAAAACTAAGCTAAAATAGAAACCATTCAGAAGAACACTGCTAGGTCCCAAAAGTGCAGCATTACATCGGTAAAAGCAAGAGCCACAGTTACATTTAAGGTTAGGTTAGGTTGAGGTGGCCGTTGAAAAGACCGCATAGACACATATTGTCCTAGCCTTACCACAGAAATTGCTACTCCACACTACCTTATTGAAACCAAATTGAGTATTTTTTCCGCCTCTTTTTCGTCCCTGCAACTTTGACAGTAATCATAAAAGAAAACACCAAGTCTAGTTAGCTTTTTAAGTCCAAATTAAGCCAAATATGCTTAATAATTACACATGAGGGTGCAATTTGCCTGTCTATTGTTTGTAATTCTATAATTGTCTTCTTTAAGTAGCAGTTTGCACGTAGTAAGTGGAACTTCAATGTCCACCTTACGTGGTAAGATGAGTCAAGTGATACTTTGTAGCGCGAGTCCATCGGATTTCATATTCTCTGTAATATTGAAGTGCCTCGCACCCATATAAAATAGATGTTGAACTGTCAAACCATCTCATGATGGAAAACAGCTCTGGGATACTTTCGACACCCATTTTTACATAAGCTTGGAAGGATAAAGCAGGATGTTACTAAAATTATTGAGATCGACTCGGTTACAGACACCTTGGCGGCCAATAGTTAGTTAATTTTTGAGGTCTAGAATTAGGAATCGTATGTCAGTAATTACAGAATTGGTTCAGTTTCCCGGTAGCCAATATTCAAACTAATCAAACAACAAATCAAATTATCAATTGAATTAATCGTTTTATGATAAATACGTCATAAAATCACCGAAAATCTAATTTATATACACTTTATTTGAAACAAACTTTAAAATTAATATTAATTAGATTTTAAAACCTAATTGTGAAATTTCACTTCCTGCATGTAATTTTACGAACAAGGTAAAATTTTGGACTCTTACAAAACCGAAAGCATTTAATAAACCAATGTATGAGAACCATTAAAGATAATATATTATCATGTATAAAAGCACCCCCAAATCCATATCTGTAGAATTAAGTAAATCAAATCCCATTAATTCCTATGCGAGTATAAATAAACACTACATAAAACAATAATAATAAAACTACAACCATAAATTGGATATGGAAAACTAATTTTCCCATTCGTATATTTATTCAAGGTAATCGCGTGAAAATTAGTAATATTCGATAAACTTAACTTAACTACTGTAAAGCATTATTTATGAGAACTGTGTATGCGCGTATCTTCACCGCACATATACCATTTTTAAATCATCTCGGCTGGAATGAAACAAATGGGATTGAAAGGCAAGATTATTGTTATTTTGTATGTGTATATAAATAACCAAAATCCGGAAGTTATGTAACAAATATATATATATATATATATATATATATATATATATATATATATATATATATATATATATATATATATATATTTAAAAAAATCTATGCTGTAGCGCTATATCTAATATCGATGTTTTTCTTATATTTACAGACTCTGAATTAGAAGAATTAGAAGCGGCTCCACGTTATCGTCCGGATTCACTAAGTGCCCTATGTCGTGCAACACGTTTTACCGAAGCTGAAATAAAACGAATTTATCGCGGGTTCAAAGCAGAATGTCCAACCGGTGTTGTAAGAGAAGAAACATTCAAATTAATTTATTCACAATTTTTTCCTCAGGGAGGTTCGTGCGGTACAGTATGATATAATTTTACAACGAAAGCGTGCAAAAAAAATCTAATTATTTTTTCACCTTTTCGAAATGAAATTAAATTATAATTGAATTAATTATTATTTTGGTTAATTATTTATTTAAATTTTAATTTACATAATACCATAATATAATGATATAAAAATGTTAGTTTGTGTGTATAGTTTAGCGCGCACAAACTATTATTCTTGCGCGTATATTATAATGTACAGTGTTTTTGTATATGGTAAAGAAGGAATGAAAATTATCTCTTTTTCAATATACATTTCCGCTTTTCTACAACAACAACGTTTAGGTCTATTTATAAAATAGAAAATATTAGGAAAATTATTTGGTGTTTATTAAACATAAATTGGGGCATTGAATTAATTTGTGTATGCATAGTGTTTACGTTATAACTTGAATAATTTATTGAATTGTTATTATAAATGCGGGAAAATTATTTTTCACGTGCATTAATTATAATTATTAAAATCGATTTAAATTTCGATATTCGATATATGCATACAGGCCATTAAAACGTATCTAGATCAAAACGTTAAAATCGTGTTTGGGATTAAATATTAGAAGGGTTACGCAATACAGTGGATTTATTATGGCAATAGATCTAATTTTACATGCCATATTGAGATTAGTTTTAATAGTTAGTTAAGTATTAGGTCACAAAAAAAATATCTTACTTGATATCTAAAAACAACTGCCGGTCTACGCCCCACAATTGCACGGAAGAGCTACGGCATGAAATCATTAATTTCCCGTTATCGATCACTACATAGTGTAACAGTAGTCATACTTCGGGATTTTACTACTTTGAAAAAACTTTCAAATCTATAGAAAAAATTTATGGCAGGTGATTTCAATATCCACAATGACAAGTGGCTTCCATATTCTAAGACCATTACACCGGTGAGTGAGTCCGCCGAAATCAGTTACGGTCATTTACTGGATCTGTTTTTATAATCTAATGCAGAGAAATACAATATCTTCGTCCGTTCCTTTTTAGAAAATTCTGCCATCATAATGCAAATTAACCAACCCTCCTAAACGGCGATTATGGCACTGTAAAAATGGGGACTGGGTAGAAATGAACAAGTTCTTTCAAAAGTTTTGTTTAATCTTGACAGCTTTGCTGTATTTTGCATGAAGCTATGTCTAAGGTAGTTTAGTAGATCAATTAAAGCCTCACAACTCTTTATTTCCACAATGGTGAGTCCTGAGGTTGTTTTAATGCCTGTGATGTAATGTATCTTTGTACCATATTACTCAAATTAAATTGAGGTGTAAAAGAGAGCTCCAAGTTACTCCTTTAAAAACTACATCCTACTACAGTAACGGTATCTCCTTTCAAAACGCAAGAAGGATTAATTGTTAGAAAGTATTCCCTTTCGCTGAATGTTTGTGTTGTCTCAATAACTCCATTGCTGTCATTTTCGCACACTAGATTATAGAGTCTGTTGACTCTAATATAGATATTTGTTGTTGCTCCTGTTGGTGCTGCTGATTTATATTTAACTGGTCTATGATCTCTTTGTATGCATTGCCGGCTGTTGGTCGAGAACTTCAAATGATTCGTTGGCAATTGTGCCAACAGTGGCAACAGTGCGAAGTAGTAATTTGAAATTGTTATTCCTTCTAGTCAATCGTCTGTGAGGTTTTGTTTGTACTATACATCTAGCTAATCGTTTCTGAGGTTATTGCCATTGAGTGTAGTAAGCGATTTCTCTTTTGGTAGAGCCAATACTTTGGTAACTGCTCTTTTGTAGCGAGAGTTTCCCCGGCCACGTACTGTAACGACTCAAAATTTACCATCTGCCCCTGGATGCGTGTCATCAATTCGACTCGTATCCATTTTAAGGGTAGTAAATTGTCTTCAATTAATAGTATGAGATCACCGATTTCGGTTTCAGCTTTTGTCTATAGTTATTTTGGTCGTTGTTGTAACCTGTTAAGGTACTTGTTACTTCATTTCTTCTAGAAGTTTTGTTTGAGTTTTCCTAACATTTGCCATCTAGTTAGTCTGTGGATGTTCGTATTTTCTACGAAATATACAGTTGTCACTGTATATATCACTGCAAACACCTCACCTAGGAGCTAATCGTTTTAGAGCAGCAATAAACACCTCTGTTGTAAGGTCTGTACAACCTCTATATTGATTTCTTTAATCGAGAGACAAATAAAAATCGCCATGTAGGCTTTAAAAGTTTTGCTTCCTCTCCCTTTTCTCGTTTTTATTTTCAAAGGACCAGCGTTGTCATGTCAACTCCTGTGAGTGAGAATGGTCTAAATGGTTGTACTCTTGGAGTGCAACTTGCCATTGCCACCTGGGCTCGTCTTGAGTTTGAAGCAGGTAACACATTTTGATATGACTGCTGTCGAAGTTGTGTTCTATTTTATGATCCAATACTTTTTCCAAATGAATGCGAAAGTAAGCTGTATTCCTCAGTAAGCTGTGTTTTGTTGAATTGATGGCGAGAGAGAATTATTTTCGAATGTTTTTCGTTATAATTTAATAGTGATTGTTGAGGTCTTCCACCTAGTCACCATCGGTTGTAGTAAGTGGTTTGCATTGTGTGTAAGATATTCTATCTTAAACTTAAAACGTCTGTTTAAGACCTCCAAAGGAGTTTCCTTGACCTCTGTGGAGTCACTATGATCAGTTATTTTAGTTGATTTTGTATGACTTGCGCCTCTATGGCTGTATCGTCATTAACCCGTCAACATAAAAATCGTGGTTCACTATCTTGTATGTTGATGGGAATCCTTCTTTCTCGTCTTTTGCCAGTTGTTGCAGTGCTCATACTGCAAGGTATGCGGCAGATGATGTGCCATATGTCAAAGTTTTTAATTGATATTTTTGTAGCTTTTCGGTTGGTGAGTTACACAATTCTTTGAAAATTTATGTGATTATCGTCTATCCATATTTGGCGAAAAATTATTTCTATTTTGGCGTTGATATCATATTCGTATTTTTTCCATCTCATAATTATATGTCATAGATCTTGTTGCAGTTTTGGATCGATACACATTATGTTATTTAGTGAGTGTTAGTTATGTGATTGTTTTAGCAGAAGCATCAAAAACTACCCTTAGTTTCGATGTAATACATGGTATCGTTCGATGCCACTGATAAGACCTTTTGCATGTGTCCCTTATGTTCATATTCGTCCATGAAGTTTTTTTAATCTGTTGCTAACTTGTTGTTTCTGAAAAACTGTTTTTCTAGTTGTAAAAATTTCGCTAGCCTCATGTCTTTGCTAGTTTAATGAAATGGTAGTTTTACGATGTATCTGCCATCTAAATATTATTCTTTTGAACGTAGTAATGTTGTTCACATTCCTCTACAGTTGTCGACGGTTGTTTTCAGTGAGGGGGTGTAAGTCATCAATTTCCCAGAATTTTTTCAGCATTTTTTCAATTTCATGTAATGTGGATTCCATTCTTGTGATAGTAACTGTTTTTACCAATGGAACATTAATAAGTTGAATGATTCTGACGTTTTCCAGAAGATAATCCACCCTAACTCGGGTCTTTGAGCAATTGGTTGCTCGTTGTTTTGCTTCAGTACGTCGGGATATCTGCATAACAATATCATAACGATATCTTTTCGAACACTTCGAAATACCATCCATCTCATGTGTTCTCCATTAAAATGTCTTATGTAGACATTGTGCGAGTGCCTTATTTTTTGTGATAGGTTTCGTTGACGTGCGTGATATTTCTCCTGAAAGCCCTTAAACAATCAACGTCCAAAAGAAATGTTAATACAGCAACTACAAGGAAGTGGTCTGAATCGATGTTAGATCCCCGTTTGGTTCTGATGTCGTTGAGTCCAGAAAAATACATTATAGACAAAAAGATGTGGTCGATTTGATTGACTGTGGCACTATTCGTGGAAATCAAAATTTCCATGTGCCTTTATGAATGCGCTTATGTGGCAAAAAAATGCTGGCAACCACCAAGTTGTACAGTAACGCTAACTCAGTTGTGTGTGTCCCGTTGTTGTTTGATGTAGGGTACAAGGAGTTTGGGCCACTATCAATTTGAGCATTGAATTCGCCTAACACGATTTTAACATCATGTTGCGGTATTTTGCTCTAGACAGTTTCGATATCGTCATAGAAACTATCCTTGATTTGATCTGATTTCTCCTGTGTGGGAGCATGAACGTTCACAAACGTAATATTAAAGTGACGTCCATGAAACCTGAGTGTGCAAATTCTGTTATTGACAGGTTTGAAATCAGTTAAGAATGGACAACATCGGTTGTCAATCAAGTAACCGATGGGTGATGTAGGCTTAGTACGTTCCATGTTCCAAATTTTAAATCGTTGTCTGTATCTCGTGTCCGAGGTCGTTGTTGTATATTCAAATTTATCCGAGGCTTTTGTTGAGGATATAGTTTTGTAATAATGAGATTTTACAGGTTGGGCTATTGGTCCAACGCCTACCCTCTGTAAGAGGACCACAACTCACACACTTTAGCCCTAAACGGAGTAATTGATAGTATCATTTTCCAACGTAATGTCATTAAAGGTTAACAGTCCTCGTATTATGGTAATTAATACTGGCATCCGATGTCAATTTATTACGGTTTTGGAAGCCGCAAGGCGAAAAATTACTTACATCATTCCAAGTATTAATATTAGTCGCGTAGAAGTTTTTATTTCGCAAACTCCCTTACCAAGACCAACTTTGTTACTAAGAAATGATCTTCCAGTCGTGATACGTACTGCTGATAAATTTCCCATGAGCTGCGTTCTAGTCTGAGCATAGACCTCATTCACAGATGAGCTAAAGTTAACTGTGTCTCATAAAGAGAGTTCAAGTTAACTGTGTATCAAATCGCCCTTTAGAATGATAACTGGATGCTTTTTATTGTAGCTCCAAGTCGCTGTGTTTTGATTTCGACGCTTTAATGTTCAGCTCCAGTAGTCACTTTTTCTACTAAATTCTTTGTCTAGACAACTACTAACCGTACATAAATTAAGATTTTATTACTATATCAGGAATATCTTAAGAAAAATTAGTATACTAAACCAACTTAAATCGTTAGTAATAACTTTACGGTGCTTAAATCACGTTGTCCAACTTAATTAAAATTAATCGTTTATATTAAAACTTTTCAATTTACTTTCTAAATTTCTTGGTACTGACAACATTTTGCACACCATCGTCAACTGTTATAATGGTAATTGTAACAGTTGACGATGGTGTATTTCATTTCTTTGTTTTTTTCCCGACGAATGCCAAAAAATTATAAAAAAATGAATGCTACACAGCATCATTGTCATCTTTTTGAGTAAAGCTTGTTTTCATAATAGCTAGAGACTTTGTTTAAATAAAAACAACGACTACAAAAAAAGTTAACGACTTTGGTTGGTTTTGATTTTGGTATAAGCTCTTATATAAATTACTTTAGTTTTGTATCAAAAACTATTATCGTTTTTTGACGATTTTTCTAAAGAATTTTCTAAATATTATAAACATATTAGGGAAGCATTAGAGATAATTGGATGACGGAGACATGTTACAGAAAAGCAAAATTGTGAATTTAAAATGTTCAATAATAAGATTTTGTTTGTTTGGACGAATGCCAAAGTTGTATGAAGAAAAAATGCCTTTAACATCATCCAAAGATATACTGGGTATATTTAAGATGCCCATATTGATAAATTGATCGCTTTGAATGATCATTTAGGTACAACTGCTTATTCAGTTTAGATTCTTAACTAACTACTGTTGACAACCGACTATCAAGGTAAACTAAATAAATTTGATCTGGGAGGGTCAATAGTGGTTGTGCAAGTAAAAAATGCGACTGTGTCAACGCGAATAGAACACTTTTGTCATCATCATACAGAGCGAATGGACGGAAATTTAGTATTGCTTCGATCTGAGAGTTGATTGTTGACAATTCTTCAATTGTTTGGTAAGAGTTGCCTATTGCATGAACTAAATAGTGCTTCATAGATTTGACACTACTTTTCCAGAGCTCGCCAAACCATGAACAACAATTACATGACGAACATAACATGACGGTGGACATACCAGTGAGAAAAGCTCCGCTGGACAGGTCACTTACCATTTCCGAGTGTACTGCCTTTTCTATCATGCAAACAAAAATTGAAATATATGCCTTTATGTATCTGGATCCCCATTCTGTTTTGGTTGCAATTTGAATCGCAACGGTAAAGTCGACTTCGTTCGCACCAAGGTTCTTGATTTGATAATCCAGTAGAACTGTTTTGAGATATGGAACAAAAGGGATGGCTCACTATAGTGTTTGTAGAGGTATTTTAGAATCATAGCACTCAGGACATGAGATGGCGGCAAAATAAATATATGGCTGTGAGAAAATAAGTGAGGTTGTTTTTAAAATATCGTTGTCATTCAGAAACGACGCCACTCATGACAATTAGCCTTTTGGTGCACAATCCTTGAATTTTTTTCTTGAAATTTATCTTGCTGTACCCATTTGGAGAGATTCCTCAGCTTTGCGTAGTTCTTCAGAAGTTAGTATAGTATTAGTAATTGTTGACGGCCTTCGTCTGCTTCCTGCTGACTTACCCAGTTTTTCATGACCATTTGTACGAACATTTGAAGTGCAGTAGCCCAGAATAACCTTTTTTTAACTGTACAATGATTGCCGTTTTGTCAACTGATCAAAAAAAAAGGGATCCATCGGCAGCATTGCGTGACATTTTATCCGGTCAGGTTGTTCAATAACCTTTGCAAATGATTTGATTCTAGTATGTGGCCATGTTTTTTTTGTTTGTAGTAGCTACGGTGGTCCATGCTACCATAATTTATTTAAGGAATTTCTGGCGTTTTAACAGTGAGTTCACTGTTCCAGAGTGGGAGAATTGTGTGAAAATGATATTTTTACAATTAATCTTCCATTTGGATGATTTAATCTTCCATTGAGAAGAAATGAATACAACTTCACATTACTGCTAATCTGGTGTAAGTTTTCTGGCCAATGGAACTTACTTCAGCTCCCAGAATTTACGCAGATTCTCATCCACATTGAATTCTACATGAAAATTGTAGCAGTCGGCAATAAAGATACATTTACTTGAATTTATTTGCACACCGTTGCTTTGTTTGTTTCCCAATTTGTATTTTGCTCTATTTTCAGAACAGTTGATGGACTGGATGTTGTCTATTCCACTCATGAAAACCATGCAAGAGTGTGTGATGCTTCTACTGACACATGAAGCAACGATGTTAAGATGGACAATATTTAGAGCTGTGTTCTTTAAACAAGTGGCTGGAACAAACTCTGGCTGTTGCAATAAATTCCTTTCTTTGAGTGATTTGTATAGTTCCCAGAACTCTCCGCACTCATGAAGCAAATGTGGTAAATTGTATTTCAAACAAGATAGATTTGCCTTTGATTTGCTAGGCGGGAAAATTGATAGCACATAGCACGATGATGATTTTCTTACATCTTACGCCCGTAGTAGACCTCTTCCGACGTCACATATATTCCGAATGCAGTCCCACTGGTGGCAGACAGCATTTTCATAAATTTATCGATTTGTATACTGGATCTGGCTTGTCAAACTCTTACGTAAGCTTCGTCGTAATTTTTTTGGAGCGTAATGAGTGTTATGATTTTGCTTGTCTTTCCTGTCAGAGGTTTCTGTAAGTATTGAAACTTGTGGATGTCATTTCGTTAGTTTGCCATCTAGGCTATCTATTTATTAATCATACTCTTTAAACTCGATAAAAGTTTTGCTTATTAATTAGTTCGAGTTGCGCACATAGTTGTTCAGCTACTAAATCTTTAAAATCTCGTAAATTTTATGTAACAAAATTTGATCGTAAATTTCGAAATTACATTGCAAAAGCAAACGTTAGAGTTCACCTACCTTTTATGTTTTGACATTAGTGTTTTTGATATGAGCTGAGTAACCAAATACAATCATGAAATTTGTTTCCTCAATTGGATGATGTTTGTCAGGCACCAACATTGTTAACGAATGGGTAACTATATACAAAGAGTACATATAAGTTAAACTATACCAGAGACCTTTATTAATACTTTGCCTATAATTTAAAATACTTTAACCCAAATCTACCTCTGGACTTTCCCATAATCTGCCATCATTTTTAATCACCATTTTATAAAAAACCAAAATCATAAACTAAAATATTTATGCCAACAGAAATAAATTGGATTGAGAAAACGTGTACGAAAAACACTCCAGACCAAATTTTCACTTGATAAATCAAAATATAATAAAATTACATAAAATAAAATCTTGAAAAATAAGATAACAATTTTTGGTTATTCGATAAGAACGCAAGAATAATAAAAATAATTTTTAATATCTCTTCAGTCAACAATCTCAAGATTTAGATTATACTACTTTCTGTACACTGCTGCAACATCCTTACCAGTATACCCATAATAGAATACTATATACAAAAAAACGGATATCCTTTTCTTTTTTTTTTTTTTTTTAAGAAAACCAAAATTTTTATATCTTTCCATAACGGAAAAAAACTCACTTTTTCATTTTTACTTAACAAAATGAATTTCGTTTCGTACAGTAAACTGAAAACCACTGTACAACATTTTTAGTTTCTTTTTTTTTCATCTTAAAACGAGCATTTTTGTGTAGTTTCTTGAAAAAATAAATTCAAGATTGTGATGCAGTACAGCAAAACTCTTTAAAATTTATAGTGCACATGAACATAAGAATGCACACAGCGGTTTTTATAAAATTTTAATTGGTTGGTTTTGGAAAATTATTTACTATAAAGTTATAAAATTTTTACGATATTGAGCTTAAGGTTAACCCATTTTTGTACACAATGGAGTAAAATAAGAGATTACAATGTTTGCTTTTGTTTTACTAACATTGAGTATAAGAATAGCACAAGAATAGCATTTTTATCCGTTTGTAAGTCCTCCGTGCTTGCATGACTTTTTCTTTGTTATATCCGCATTTATATTCAATTTACCAGCTTTGTGAATGATTTCACAATTATTGCGGTTAGTGATGATAGTGTATTTGTTCCCATAAAAGTATGGTCTGAAATCGTTTACAGCCAAGTAAATGCCGAGCTTTTCTTTGTCTATTGTGGAATAATTCCGTTCAGACTTTTCTAATGCACGACAGGCATATGCGACTGCGTTAAGCAATTTTTCAATGGAGTTAATGCTTGTTCACATTCAGTTGAGAAAATCAAAGGTTTGCCTTTACGAGTTAATTTTGTAAGTGGTTTAGCTATTTCAGAAAATTTAGGTATAAAACGACGGTAATAGTTTGCTAGTCGTAAAAATGACTTGAGTTTCTTTTATGTTCCTGGGTGCTGGGAACTGCCTGTCGCATAGGAGGATTGGGTTTAATGCACGCTGGCGTGATTAAATGGCCTAAAAATATGATTTCCTTTTTTAAGAACTGACATTTCGTTGCTTGCTATTTGAGGTTACGGCCTTTTACTCCTTGGAATCCTCGTAAGATGTTATTAATGGCTCTTTGAAAACTTGTCTGGGAATTTTTTAACCCAAACTGCATTCGAGTGAACTTGAAGTGGCCGTAGTCAGTGCTAAAAGCTGATTTGTGAGCGTCGTGAGGCTCCATATGCATTTGGTGGTAACCGCTAGCCATGTCAAAAGTTGAGAAATATTGTGCGTGACCTAACTGATCGAGTATGTCATTTATTTAGGGAAAGAACTTCCTATTGTTACTTCGTTTAATTTTCGAAAATCAACGACAACTCTCCATTTAGAGTTTCCGTCTTTGTCAGGTTTTTTGGGTCTGCTAGTAAAGGACTGTTATATGGGCTAATTCTTTGTACTACTCTACCTTATCTTAAAATCTCTTGTACCAGTTTGTTTTTCTCTGTCTTATGAGTTTGTGGCAATCTTTGACGTTGTACATGTATCGGTTTAGTGTCTGTGTATAAGTTTATGTCGTGTTTTACTCCATCTATCTTAGTTAAAGACTCTTCTTTTAGGTGAAAGATGTCTTGATAATCGAGACAGGGTGATAAAATCGACATTTTTTCTTCACCATTGTTTGTCACGTCTAAATATTCTGTTATTGTCCATATTAGTTGTTCCTCTCGTTTGATGTCAGGTTTAGTGGCAAGTTTATTACATGTAGTGGGATCTGTATACCTTTCATGTGTACTTCATATAGTAGTATGTTGGCTGTTAGGATATTAGCCCTGCAATCTTTAGGTTGAATAAGCATGTGTGGTGTGAGTTCGCTGGTATTGATTTCTTGTGCGTCACAGATAAATATTTCATAAGTGGGTGTCGTAATTGTTTCGCTGCGCTTCGGAAGCAGCATTTTAGGTCTTCATCAAGGTTTTTTTTATTTTTATTTGGTTGGAACTGTATAAAATGTCCGCTTTGAACTGCTCGAAAAAATCTCGGCGAATAATGTCATTTTCTGCTATTTGGAAATCGTCTTGAACAATGTGAAAATTTTTTGATATCTTTGAGTCTTTGCCAAGAATGACTACCAAGTTTACAAAACCTAGTGAATGAACTGTGTTTTTACCTATGCCAACAAGTGATAACCTATCTTTCGTATTAATCATTCGTGAGTTGATATATCGCTTGTGTTAGATTATATATGTTGTATTCGAGGTATACATTGGGTATGATATCTTCTGGGAGAAAGTAATTGTTATATTTGATTAATTGTTGATCTAATGTTAATGTTTGATCATTAATTTGTCTGTGTGAGTATGATGTATGTGCGGATTCAATTGTATCGTCCCTCCTATCGGATCCTTGTACGATTCCTTCGTCGTAATTTTATTCCTGGTAGGTTGCGTTGATCCTCATGTTTTTAAACTTGTCTTCTAACTCGTTGTTCACATTCGGTTGTGTTGGTGCGTTGTGGTTCTCAAATCTAGTTTGTCCTGGCTTTAAACATTTTCTTCTGCATTCGTTGAATGTGTGTCCTGTCGTTGTTTTGCAAAACGAACAGTGCTTGGGCGGTCTTTGATGAAACTCTGTACTTCCTTGTTGGCGATACATGTTAAAATTCCCGTTCTGTGTTATTCGTTGGTCTCTGAAGTTGCTTTGATATATAGTTGCCTGTAATTTGTGTAATTTGGCCATGTCTGTTAGTACTGATTTTTTTTGTTCATTCGTTGGTTAAAATGTTGGTTCGTTATCTGATGGTAGTTGCTATATCGTTATGTCTCGTATACCCTCTGCTGTTGGTAGTTTGATCGTATTGGTCTGAAATTGTTTTGATTTATGTTGTGTTGCGCGAACGTAAAACCAGGAAATTGTTGTTGCTCCTGTTGTGATTGCTGCTGCGTATTCCACATTTTTTTTTCTTCGAACATCCTTGTTCTGCATACGTCCCATGTGTGATTCGGCTTTTGGCAGTAGTTGCATGTTATCCACTTGCTGATGTTGGATTATAGTGTGATGTGTGCTTCTTGTAAGCTTGTCACTGACTGCAGCATCTTTTCGTACAGTTCCGTTTCATCTATTGCTTTTGTTACCATTTTTGCCTTGAATATTGCTATATATATTTGCATTATCGGATGCAACGACCATGATTGCTAATCGAGCTGATAAAGATGGGTATGCAAAAGGGGTTGTTTGATACAATTTATTTTTACAATTTTATTTTATAATTTTTGACGCATGTAAAATTGGATCATACTCAAGAAACGTGTGAGATTACCCGATACGTGCGGGACGTTCAAAATGTTGGAAGTGGTTTCTGCCTGGAATCATTACACGATTTAGCGTCCGGTAAACTCCGCACGGTTTCCAATCCCCATTTTTCTTTCTGACTAGATGTTTCATGAACTTACCCACGGACAACCGCTTGGGTGGCAGATTCCTTGAGCCATTATGCGGTTGATGGAACTTTTTATCCATTTCAAATGTCACGATTGTTTCGTCGGTTCAATTTATCAGAGGCATATCTTGCTAATTTTGAACATTTATGAACAGTAAAGACATTGTCGTGATTCATACTGTGAGCCAGAAATATCTACGGATACGGATGTTTTGATGCGATATTTTATGTAATGTGTCGAAAATGGTTACATGCATTTATTTTGCAATGTATACGAATGGTTGTTATCTTTTGAAGTTTCGCAGAAAACCGCTAAACCAGGCTTTAAAGCATTTTAAATTTAATTTGAAATTTGATTGTTTTGAGAAAACGCTTCTTGTGGTTTGGTCATTTGATTCTTGTCAGATCGCGCCTCGACAGCCTATAGTTGTATCATGTGTTGCAATTACGTTACAGCCGCTTTATCGTTTGCCGTATTCGTTGTCTATCAAGAAGTTCTTATGGTCGAAGGTGTGTTCACATGTACAAGCAACGCATTAACCAACCGATGTGTGGCTAGAAATTCTGTGCATACATCTATATATTGAAAGTTTGTCTATCAAAAATGTAACCTTATTCTGACAGTTCCAAATAAGTAGGCGGCTACATTAAACTTCGGTCTCTGGTCAGCAGGTGGCAATGAAAGATTACCATAAAATAGTCCTATAAGTTTTGTGTCAATATAAGTGGTGGTACCAGCACCAAACTGGATTCTGGGAGGTTTGGCATTATCTTGATATTGTGGAAAAGATACAGGTTCGTAAACGCTAGACTAGAGGCTGCAAAGTCAAAGATTTTGTCTGTGACGTAGCTTGTTTGGAATGCTCAGTGGACATTTATTTAAGCCATTCTTGACGCGCGGCCGTGTCTTACACTGCACCTCACTTATCATCTCGGACAATATTGACTCGTGCAGCTGTTCGGCTATATATTAATAATTGTATGTGCCTCGTTATCCTACTGGGAGATTAGAGCGGCCTGAATAAATTTTTCTAGCTTCTGGTTGGCAGCTGGATTATATCTAAATCCTAAACTCTATATCTCAAATGAGTTTTATTCAACTTTTTATTAGTTGAATGTTTTATGGTTTAACTTGTCGTTGTATATGGTGTTTCGGGTCTGTTATCGGCACCAATAATTAGAGCTTAACTAACACTGTAATGGGAGCTACCTTTACTCTTTTCTGATTAATGCGGAATAATGTTGGATTTAGTTACTTTCATGTTTTATAGAGTTGTGCGGATCTAAGTACATTTCTAAGGTCAATATATTGTGTTTTGCAAAATTTATTAGATGCTTTCATTTTTCCTGTTTTCAAGTTCGAAAGGCTGCCACTTGGGCAAAAACATTTTCTTTCTTTCTGATGCTGTTTGCTTTTTCTTTAATATTGTATGATCATAAAGCCAGACCAATGCCAATTATTTTAAAATATTTATTACAAATTAAGTCATCACTCAGTGATGGTTAAGATGTTGGCTTAAACACCGTGATCTTGAGTTCAATTGAGTTTAGTGAATTGATTTTAGTGATTCGTATTTCGTGGTAGGTTTTATCTGAAAGACCGTCAAATTTTATGTACTAATCGTGGTGTATCTTTTATTGGAAAGTTTTAAATTTTCAGGGTCTAAACGTGAAAATGATTCGCCCTGGAACTATTTGGGAACCATATTAACGCAGCAAACAAATTAGATTTTCAAACTTGTAAGATGCCTAGATTACTTTAAATCCTAACTACTCATCTCAATTTTTAAAATTTACTTTAGGCCAACTCCTTCATGATCACAACGTTTCTTTGTATCTGCTTCTAACGCATTTAGGTCGTACATTTTTTCTGAGTAACAGAAAAAAATGTTTGTTACATTTACGGCCGATATAATCATCTTCGTAATCATATTGTGTCATGATTGTATATCAAATCAAATGTTTGCGTATTTTGTATTCAAATTTTACCGAAACTTTCTTAATTTTCCTGTGTTCTGTTTTTGTATCGTGCTGTGCACCAAAATCATTTTCCTTTTTCATTTTATTAATCATTATAATAGAGCACAAACAGTTATCCCCATAAAACGTATCTAACGAAAATCTTTACACGTAATTTAATTTTCTTACAACGATGATACACACAGAAGATAAAAATAAGATGATACAAAAATAAAAATGATCATGTTGTGATTTTTCCATGTTGATGATGGTTATGTAGACATGATACACGTTTTCAAATATACAAGATTTGTATAATAAATTCGAATTAAAATCGAGTTACTTTTGCCATAGGATTTGGAAAAAAATGAAAATTTAATAAAAACATTTGGTTTTGACGTCGCGCAGATGATGATGTGATGGTGATGGGTGAAATTATAAAAAGTTGAATTGATTTTAACTTGTTTAGCGCGATTTGACATTAAAATTAGTTTTCTAACTAATCGATTTTTAATTGACGTAAAATGTTAATACTTTTAACACGTTTTGAATTTTAAAAAATGAGCACGAAATTTTGTATATGTCAATGTTTATGGGAATGCAACAGATTGCGTAATTAATGGAGTTTTTTTTTCTATTGTATTTTTTCAGCTAACACAGGATTATACGCTCATTATGTATTTAATACGCTAGATCAAGACAATAGTGGCATAGTAAGTTTTGAGGTAAGTACCACTATATTCATTGTAAATATTTAAGATTTCCTTTACTAGCTGTGTAACCTTTTGTAACTCCTTTTAAGTGTACTGAATCCTTAAACACTGCACAAACTTTACGAAATCATAAAAAATAAGCTCATTATAATTATTACATGCAAGAAGAAAAAATACTTTTTAAGTAATGACATTTATCTTCGTATTTTGATTCATGCTATAATAACTTTATTACATGGAGGAAGGAAAAAATAATTTAAAATTAAATAATACAATACGATATAATTCGGATTTAATAATTATAGTATCCCAAAAGGTTTTGTTATGTCTCAACTATTTAAGGCTGTTTCAAGTATAAAGATACACTTCCATTACATTATTGCATGCAAGAAGAAAATCAATTTATATTGATTATGATTGTTTTGTGTATCCAGATTATTCTATTAAATTTTATTTGCTTCGTTGTTGCGGCGTGTTGTAAACAATCATGTGAGTATGTGAAGTAATCACATTTCAGCAAAACTTTTGGGTTTTGAAATTTCTGAGCGTTTGTCAATGAGTTTCTGTAATGTACAAATGATTCAAACAAAACCCGAAATGCTGAATATTTCGCAAATATTTGGGTAGTCGGACATCGTTATGATTCTTGTTAGCTATAAAATTTGTGGATAATATTTTTAAATAGCTGCGTTGTTGATCGGCAAAGGCCAGCATGGAATCAACTGATGATGCAATTTCATGCTTGCTCTGCTGATGATATTTGGTAGTCATCAGGGTTGGGCGTTTTACATGTAAAAAACGTTTTCTCCATTTTACATGTAAATAACGTAAATTACAAAAAAAAATGTGTATTTTACAAAAACATGTAAATTTTATTTAAAAAACGAGAATCCGTCCAGAAACAATTTAAAATATTGAATAAATGATACAAACATTTGTTTATAAGAATAACTTGCATTAGAAAATCCAATTAAACATTTTTTTAAATGATTAATCATAATTATTTTCAACTTTTAGTTATCTACATTGAGACTATAAAAATCACCTATCCTTCTACAATGCCATCTGTTTACGTCTTAAACTAGTTCTTATATTTGACAAAATAAACAACTAGTGACATAGTGCCATCTAGCTACATTTGAATAAACTAAAATAAAATATTTTTAAGAGTGCATATTTCTTTTGATATGTAGCGGAAAACTAATTGCAATTTGACGTTTAATCATAAATAAAATAATTCTCTGCAGTGAAATGAATGAAGTTAATCTATACTCGTTTGACTGGCTTTTAAATTTAAATCTTTATTAATTTCAAACAAGACAAAATCAACCAAATTATCACTACCCGTCTCACCGTCATCAAATAAATGTATGCCTGAAATTACTAGCCCTATTCTATCCATTCGATAAAATGCCTATGCATTATGCCTTTGATGTCCAGTGCAGTAAAGAGGCAGCAAATATGATTATCGAATTTAAGCGTGGCACTGTAGTGAATTTTATTAATTCAATTTAATTTTTCTTACTCTAATTACAATTAATAATTTTTCATAACCTAAGTTTGCAGCAATACTATTATACTAACCTTACCATAGAATTAATACTAGATAAATTGATTAATACATTAATAATTAAATTCGGGAAAAATATTATTTTTGAAACCCAGCAGTTACCATTCAAGGAATTCCATATGCTAACTCCTTTCACGAAAAACGAAGCGTTCATCAAATTACATTTATTAATAGCAGGTGTCAAGATTTCATTGTCAAAATATTTCTTATCATAGGAAAGTTGCACTTTATTTTACATTTATACATATGTACAAATATCACAATAAATAAACACAAATACACTACACTGTAGTATATAGTCAATTTTCCTTTAATTAAGAGATTTGGTAACAGATGGCGATAATTGTAATGAAAAGTTGATTTATATTTTACAGTATGTATAAAATAATCGTTTACATTTTACATACATTTTACATGTAAAAAACCCAGTAAATTACATTGTATAATTTACACGCCCAACTGTGGTAGTCAAAGTATATGAACTCCATAAATGCTTTATTTAATTCATAAACGGTTGATGTTCTATGAATATAAGGATTCACAAGTTTTGCATATTCTCAAAAAAACCTACCGCAGAAAGTAATTCTGAGGAATGATCTCATTTTTTTTCGTGGTTTTAGGTTGGGTAAATCGATTATTCCTCTTATTGATTAGAATTTGTCTTTATCCCGTCTTTGGATATAATGAATTCTAAAATGCCCACTTTGTCTCGCAGAAAAATTAGCTCGAGGCTCTTAACATTTTCTTATTCGTTTTTCCCAAATGTAATATTGTCGTCTATATAAACAGCAAAAGAAGTCCTTTGATATTCATTTCTTTTAGTGGGGTCTGGTGAACTCCACTTTTAAGATCAATAATTGTAAAGATTTTGTTTTCACCTAGATTCGCTGGCATATCAATAATTTCGGATATGGGATACCTGTCCGCTATGGTATCGGAATTAACGTTGCAATCTCTTAACTCTCTTAAACTGTTTACAATGTCCTGGATTATATCCATTCCGTTTAAATTATTTAAATACCTATAGTGTCTCGTGACATTTTGAGCTAGTCTATCAAACATTTGGTGACAGTTTTGCCATCCAGAAGTGGTCATTGAAAAATATGTGTGGCGATGCAAATCTGTCACAAGCAGTTCCATTTGTGGCCGTATAAATATAATATGGACTGTTGAGGGTAGGCAGCGGTATGGGCTTATATATTCAGTATAGTTCCTTATAAACTAATGACAGCTCTACTTCAAATATCAATTTTCTTTGCAGCCCTGTCTTGGCTGTCATGAGCTGGTATAGTGCAAATATGTCAACAGTGTCTTCGGTATTGGGAAGTATTAGTTCAGATGGTAGATTTCTGGTTATGAAATCTATTTCCTTTTTAAGTTGTTGGCGCGTCAAAAGCCTCTTGGTAATGACTATTGTGCTTATCCAATAATGCTTCTGTTAGTGTATCTTGAATTTCCTTGAATGCAATCATGCTTAACATATTGATAGAGCTAAACAGTTACTTTTTTAATCGTTGTTGTCCAACCAACGCCTCTTTTAATTGATTCTTGAATATCAGACAATACTTGTTGACATCTTCTTGTCTATTTTTAAAGACGTTTATAGTCGCGTCTATGATTGACGTTTGATTATTTAATAACGCCGTCAAATGGTTGTTATCCAGCATGAGTTTTTCTATTTCTTCCTTATAATGCAGCGTGGTTCTGTCATCTAGCACGCCGAATAGCTCATTGGCTGTGTTTCCTTTTAAGTTAAAAGTCCCTGTTTACTTCTTCCAAAACTCATCTTATGGTGGTAAAGCAATTCATCCTTGTGCTCTGATAATCTTTGTGTATCTTCAGTTGGAAGGGTACTTATTTTTTCAACCGGTCTCTTGAAAGTGGTGTTTCTTGCATCATTTATTGATACCTCTCTGGTTAGACCATCTGACCTTGAATGAGTATCGGTAATTTTTTCCATTGCCCATTTCTTAGGTGCGGAAGTTGTTTATCCTTTTTTAGAACTAGCTGACCAATCATGTAGTTTGTTTTTGGTTCTTACCATTTGTACCTTTGTTGTAGACTGTTTAAGTATTCCTGGGACCATATTTTCCTAAATCCGTGAATTTTGAAAGCAGGGTCCACCTCTGTTTTGGACAGCGGTATGGGCTTTGTTGGTTTTGTCTGACTCCGGGGGATGAAATCAGTGGTCTCCCGAATAAAAATTGTCCAGGTGGCAAAGCATCAAAATCATCTAAACCGTTTGATAGTGAAAGAATCGGTCTGGAGTTTGAACATGCTTCAATTTGTGCTAGCATAGTGCAGAACTCCTCGTGGGTTAGTGTTGTTTCACCGATAATTTTTTTAAGTGACCTTTTGTTGATTTGACTCCAAATTCCCAAATGCTCCCGAAATGAAGACTACCGGGCGGGATGAAATGACAGTTTGTTTCATGGTTAGCTGCATCTTGAGCTGCGTGGTTATTTGTTTGTTGTATAGCCACTTGTAGCTCCTTGCTTAACCCGTTGCGAGCTTCAAAGAAATTGATACCGTTGTCACTGTATATGTTTAAAGGTGTTCCCCTGCTGGAGGTAAATCGTATAAATGCTGCCAGGGAGGCTACTGTTGTTAGCTCACTCACCAGTGAATTGCTTTAGTAAAGAAACAAATGAATAACGCGATATATTCCCCCTTGTAGGACTTGGTTCCTCTTCCTTTGGATACACGGATTGCAAATGGATCAGCGTGATCAGGTTTGAGTAAATATTTTTGGTAGAATTAGTTTGCTTTTGATCATAAGATGAGATTTTTGTAATCTACCGCCGGCCCTTAACAAACCATTTTCGTCTATGAATGCGGTTTTAGCGAGGACCGTTTGCGGTTTTTTTAGCTTTATTCATTGTTCTGAGGAATTTAATGTCTGTGATGAATTCCAAATCTTTTTTTGTTCTTATGATTACATTGTGTGATCTGGTTAGCTCATCTACTGTTACAAAACTCGATATCTCTCCAGGAACTTGATGAATTCGTTTTTTAAGGAATTTTGAGGAAGTGGGTAATTTGAATTGTTTTGCCAAGTTCGTCCTTCCCACCATAGTTCATTATTTTGCAAAATGACGTGCGTTGATTCCACGTGAAGCTACATCTACTATTTTAGCTATTATGTTACCCACAAAAGTTCTGTGTTTACTGGGATCACCTTTTATCCATCCTATAGCGTTATCATTGAATCCAACCACACATAGGTAGTAGCGTGCTCCAAATCCATGACATCTTGCACTGTTTTTAATAAATTTTCTAATAGTACGGCACCGCATAATTCCAACCTCGGTAAGGATATTCTGTTTTTTATATGAGCGATCTTAGTTTTTGCTGCTATTATATAAACGACGATGTGCCTTGGGAGTTTGTTGCCTTTGTAGAATGCTACTGCTGCAAATGCCTTTTCTGATGCATCGATGAATCCATGCAGTTCATTTTCAAAGTGAATACTTTTCTCACTTTTCTGCAGTTCATATAGTTTTTGCATTAATAACTTCGCTTGGATGATAATAGGCGCAAACCATCATAACGGATCGAATAGTTTGGCTACTTCTGCCAATATGCTCCTTTTTGTTGGTTCTTTCGTGTTTTCAGACAATGAAATTTTAAACCCAAAATTGTCGAAAACTGGGTTCTAGGTTATTCCGCCTAGGCTAGGTTATAGCCTATCTTCATGAGCGCTCGTAGGTAGATATGTTGTCAATTCTTTTTTTGTTACTTGCCCATTTTTTTCGATTAAAACCTCGTGCCTTTAGCAGCTGTATGAGTTGTGATTAGGCTTTTAGTCAGCCCACAATTGGGTACCTTTTTTTTCATCATATGCTAATTGACATAGGCTTTAGTGGCTAAATATGTTGCTGACTTGGTCCCCTATGTTACTGTTTTAAGTTTAAACTTTTTGATTTCTCCTTTTGTGATTTCCTCCACAGCAGCCGTTAATAATTTTTCCTCACACTCCTTCTCTGGTTTAGTGAGGATGCGTGGGGGATGCATTTGTTCTAACTCCCAAAATTTTTTTTTTAATTGTTCGTCTATCTCAGTCGATGAGACGTGTGAGTTATATTTTAGCTCTGTTGTCTTGTTGGGTGTAGATATTATTCCGAAAATGACCCATCCGATTTCTGTGAGCTGTGCTGTTGGTTCGATTTTACTTCCATTAATGCACTGTGGTTTTATGATCTGCGTGTAATAATCAGCACCCAGTATTATATCAATTGGTACGGGAACGTTGTAGTTCACATCGGCCAATAGCAGCTTATCCAAATATTTCCATTTTTCAAACTTAAATTTTGTTTCTGGAAGATTTGTACTTATTTTTGCTAGCACCAGAGCTTCAATTTCTATTGAAAATATTGACGGATATCTTGGTTGTAGGTTGATATTTACAATACTATTGACTCTGCCAGCAACCTATCCACCTACACTGGATTTATCACCTAATAAATTTAAACGTTGTTTGGCTTCTGTTGGTGTTGATCAGCAATCTTAAAAGCTCTACCTTTCCATCAAACCTTGTGGTTTTGATAACGGCGGTTGCTAAAAGTACTGTCTCATGCGTTTTCATCGCATTGTTGGTTGAAATACTTCTTGAAGTTGTAGTTGTAGGCTGCTTTGTATGAAGTAGATTGGGGTGCTTGCCAATGCATTCCTTACACCTTGTTTGACTATTGCATTGTTGAAAATTGTGACCATTGGTTAGGCACCTTCTGCATTTTTGTTTTGATATTTGTTAGCTAGTATTTCCATCGAGTTTTTATAATTGTCTCCTATTGGCTGTAAACTTTGGATAACTTTGTTAGCCACTCTCTAGATGCGTTTTTAGATACATAATTTTATGGGTGTCAGTTAGACAGATGTTTTAATCCACTAATTTTGAGAACAGTTCATGGAATCTAACCCAATCTTAGAAGTTTCCATTGAACCTTTGTATCTCAATTTCTCTTAACCTGTAGTTTTTCGGTTGTTGGTAGTTGTTGTAGTTTCATTGATTTCTATCATCTTATGTACCGCCTATTGAAGCTTAGAAGTACAACCTTCCGCATGGCTACTAATCTCGAAGTACAGATTGTTTTCGAAATATCTTTGATGTTTGTAGTTGTTTCTAAGTTAATTTCTTCGTGCAGCTCTAGAATAGCTTTAGGTATTCAGGTTCCTTTTTTTATTTATAAGGTGCTTGCTTGGTAGTATTTTCGAAGTGATTTTTTTTATTAACTACTTTCTGAGCAGCCTTTCCTTAGGATCATTGTTGTTACCTTGAATAATCTTATGTTTGTGATTAATTTCTGTATCTGTTCGACCAGATCACTTTGTTCCTGTAGCAATTTCTTCATTACAATTGTTCGTTCTTTAGAGCTTTAACTTTTCAACTAGCGCTCCTCATATCTGCCGGCAGAATAATTACCTGTAAATGATTCTAAATCAAAGAGCTACATTAATAATTAAACAAATCTTATCTAGACATAATTCAATTAAGGTACAAATTGCTTATTCCTTTATATGATCTGTTGGTGCAAACTTAGGTACAAACAAATACAATCTGCCAAAAGTGTAAAAAATTAAAATAATTTTCCACTCATTTCCCATATATCTTTTAGTTATATATCTAAAGAGTCATACACACACACACACCTCTATACAATATAATAATGAGTACACAAAGTACAAATTATACAAATTGAAATTAAACATTTACCTTTATATATATTTGTACGTTTTTCTTCGTTTTACCATCTCGGTGTAATTTAAATGTTGTATTTGGTACATGTTCCGTGACACAGACACACAATGACAACTATATCCATTATTCAATTCTTAATTAAAAATTTCCCATAAATAAATTGTAAAACTTGTGCAATTATTTTAATTATACAAGTATACGTCCCTAGAATAGAGAAATAAAACACAAAACAAAAAACATCCAGATGGAAAACAATAGGAAAAACGATTTCTTTTTATCATAGTGTTTTAAATAGTAAAATTACCTTACGCCCAAAATTCATTTGTTTTTGTCTGGGTATCATCATGGGTGTTCCGGAAAGGTGTACGTTTCGTGTATTAATAAAGAAAAATATAATTTTTTTTGTGTCACATATTTTGTCATTTGTTTGACTATTTTTACTGGAATACAGCAATTATCACAGATTTGGTGAAATAATCTAAACCTTATTTTAGAAACATGTTAAAGTGATTAGGGAAAGATTTCTAATCGTTTAGTCTAGCATTAAAAATATTACCTAAAGTTCTTAAAATTTTCAAACCCATTAAAATTCGGAAAAAGGATATAATGTCAAGTGACAATAGAATCAGAGAGGTGAACGGTAGACATTGGGCTAATTTATTGTTGTATCCGATATGTTTTATTGGAATCTACGTGGATCTGCTTAGAATCTGTTCATATGAGCAAATAAAAATTATAAAAATTTATTTTACAGGCCATTGCTGACCTGTAGCGTGTCAACAATCTAGCTCCGGTTTCGAAGTCGTCAGATGTCCATTATCACTGTAGATTATTCTGCAACCACTTCTTCCGGACACGAACAGCTTTAATGTCCCCCAAAAATGCATCGCCCGTCAAGCCATTTACCAATTCTAAGTGTATGGCATTGATAGCCGTACATACAAAAATACACACGTAAGCTTTGTAGATCTTCTGACCACGACCTTTAACTATGTGTATCAAAAGTGGTCCGGTGAAGTCAACCCCAATGTGTAGAAATGGTCTTTCCAGATTAACCCTTTCTGGCAGTAGACTGCCCATTAGCTGTTGTCTTAACTCGGTTCTATACCTCATACAGGTTGTGCATTGATCAACTACCATTCGGTAGATTTCGGTAGATTTTCGAAATGCAACTGCCCATAAATATGCTCAGTTTTCTTGGGAAATTGAACGCTACAAATTGAATGCCCGGAAGCCTCATCGGTCGACCTGATTTCGAATGTACTTCTTTCTTGGATGGCAAATCTACCGGGCAACTAAAAGTAGGTCTTTTTTATCTCGCTTATGCTGAGCTACTTCAATTGGGATGATTACCTCGTCGGTTTTATAAGATGCCTTGCTAGCAGTAATTTTCACGAAACAGGGTTTTAATTGATTAACCGAAATATTAGTTTTCCTATTTTTAAGTTGGATGGTGAACGGTAGATTACTGGATAATGGCCTTCATACGGTGTTTGCATTACGACTTTGATAACATCCGTTCAAACAAACGCTAGCTTTACCATACCTTGATGCTGGCGTGGGTTGTACCCTACTGATATGCTTTCGCAAATGAACCACAAACTTGGACAGACTGGTGCTATCCTTTACTGAGTTAAAGAAGTCACTGGGTAATTTTAAACATTTCCATACACCAACACCGCTGCGGTGGCCTTTAATACTTCATTGAATGCTGCTCGTAATCCCAACAAAACGATTTGTAAAGACTTTGTCTGTTGGCATCGTTAGGCACATAATTGCAGCCTTCAACGTTCGATGGAACCTTTCAATACTACCGTAGCAAGCTGGATTATAAGCAGTCGTGCGTTTGTGCTTGAAACCAAGGAGTTTTGCAAATTCAGCGAAAAATGTCGACTCATACTGCGTACCCTGATCTGTAGTGATACTGTTTGGTACGCCAAAATGACACATCAAGCCCTTGAATAATGCGATTGATATGTTTTCGCCTTTAATGTCTGCGATTGGTATTACCTCCGGACAACGTGTAAACCGGTCGATTAACGTTAGACAATACTTGTTTCCTTCCGACACTGGCAACGGGCCTATAATATCCAAATGAACCTCATCGAATCGTTTATTGGGTAAGGGATATGCAGCTATTGATGATTGAACATGTCTGGACACCTTCGATTTTTGCCACGCAATACGTGCCCTGGCCATTTTATCGATATTTGATAGAGGGACGCCAGGATGCTATAAATTATGCGTCATGTTAAAAATGTATTGCCTAAATATTTCTAGAATGTACGGGGGTGTACCCGTAGATACGTCACAGAAAATCATGTTATTTGATCCGAATGTAAAGAATTTCTGGAAAATAAGGGAATTATTCGATTCTCTTAAATCCTCCAATTTGAGATCTGTTGCTTGCTCCATTGCTATAGCATTGTAATCTTTTGCACCGTCTAAGGTGATATCATTGATTCTAGGGCATCCGCTACTACATTGTCTATCCCTGCGATGTGTTTAAATCGGTAGTGAGTTGCGCAATGAAATCTAAATGACGGTGTTGCCGTGGAGACGCCTTATTGAGATTTTGTTTCAAAGTAGAAGAAAAACCCTAGAGGTGTCCAGACATCTATTACTCGTCGTATCACCGCGCCGATAGCAGTATCGGACGCGTTCACCATAAGTGCCAATTCCGTTTCCAAAGAAGGGTGTTCTAAAATTGCAGCATCTCTTAGCTTCGGTTTACACAGTTTGAAAGCGCTAATACCGTCCTCAGTCCAAAGTACTTTTTCATTGTCGTTTTTTTTTTGCTTCCCAAAAAAAGAAGTTCGGAGTGAACTTTCTATAGAAATTGATCATGCCCGAGAAACTTCAAAATTCTTTGATTGTGTCTGGTCTGGGAATATTGAAAATTGCTTCAACTTTATGTAGATGATGGTTTTATGTCATCACACGAAATCTCATGCCCCAGAAATATAACTTCAAGAACCACAAAAACACATTTACTAAAATTTATAACTAAACCAGGTCCCTGTAATCGATCAAATACGATTTTGAGATGATGTAAATGTTCAGCCATAGAACGTGACGCTACTAACAAATTGTCGATGCATGGAAAAAAAATTCTATCCCCGTAGCATTGTGTGAATGCATCTGTGCAGGGCCGTATTTCAAAGGCCGAAAGTAATATTTACAAATTCGAATAATCCAAACGGTGTGCAAATCGCCGTTTTAAGAATAATTTCCTCATTCACTGGTATCTGATGTTAAGCTTTCACCAAGCCAATCGTGGAAAATATTCTATACATCCGTTTAATTGGCAGGAAAAATCAGTTATCGGATAAGGCAGTTTTTTCTTATTTATACACGAACAAGATGTCCGACCCCCCTTCTGATGGTCGATTCTGACTGTAACACAAACAAAAACGGCTAATAAGGGTATGCGTACCCGATTTATTAATTTTGTGCGGAATATGTTGCCAAAGTGGCATCCCAATCCAAATTTTTACACCATATCTGTTGCATAAAAATGTTTATCATGACGATTGTTAGCGCTAACCAACCCATTGAATCAAATAATTTCTCGCTGAAGTCAGGACCATCCTTTTGGTGAGCTTGTCTAATTCGCTTTGTAAGTTCGAATTAAATACGAAGAAATCATCTACGGGATTTCAACACAATCCGAGTACTTTAACTCCTTCTTGGAAATCTGAGTTTTCGATTAGTTTTTTCGTTTTTTCTGACGGCAAATCGTTAATTTCGTCCAGCACCACATTATCATTAGACTTCCATTTTCTTAGCGTAAATCTATGTCTGCCCAGTAAGGTGATTAAACCTTTTATGATTATTTAAGCTTATTCTACCGACTGAGCCTCAGCCATGAGATCATCTCCGTAAAAATAATTTAGAGTCTGCTTCTGCGTAATCATCTCCAATTTTACTCAGCACCCTAATCGCTAGATAAGTGGCGGATGTCAGACCATAACTCACTGCTAATAACCTATAGTACTTTTTTGGTTCATTTTTTACGAACATTTTTTTTTATCAGCCTAAAACACGATTAGAAATTGACAAAATCGAAGAATTGTAGAATAAAGACTCGGCTGTACTACTGGCCCAGACGCTAAACACTCTAGATTTTGCCGAGCTGTACAATACTTATACAACTCTTTTTGTTGTACTACTGCCCAGACACTAAACTCCATAATGTGGTTAGACATTTTGATTCGCGTAAATTGTCCTCTTCTGTGAAACGTAAATTCGCTTTTCCTATTGACTTCCCAGAATTTTTGAAGAGTTTAGTCAATATCGATTAGAGGTAATTGTTGAGTAATCAACATGCGGTATACCTTCATTTGATTTTCTCGAGGGCACCCAACCAAAGATGGTCTCTTGCAGTATGACCCTTAAATTGTTTATGTAATTTTGTCCTGATTTTGAGCAAATGAAGAAATAATCCGCGCCTATTAACATATCAATAGTACTTCTCCGCCAAAATTAGGGATCTGCCAATTTGATATCATCTGGTTAATTGAATTGATTAGATTGTAAATCAGAAGTTGGCAATCCCCTAGTAATTTTTGATAATACCAACGCCTCTACGGGATATTGAATGTGATCTTGGATGATCAATGATAATTTTACTTTTCCCTTCGTTGGGCTTTTCCTAGAGTCAATTTTTGGGCGTATTTCTCGTTCACGAAACTCACTTTTGTTTTCTGTCACATTTCTGACATCTGAGATTTGATGGACACTTAGCGACGGGATGATTCGAGTCTATAGGTAATTAAAACATCGATTTCCATTTTCTATGAATTCCTTCCATTTCGTTGCAGGCAAGCATTGCTTGAAATTCACTATATTGAATAAACGAGTTAGATAGGTCTGAACAAATACCACATTTGAATTGAATACCGTTGCTTTCTTTTTTGTAATGGTTGGGTGAAGAACTGGATTAGTTTACTACTTACATGCCCATGAATTCGTTTAACCAAGAATGAGAACAATTCCTTTATGTTTGGTTGGTCATTATTCGCTGAACAATCAGCCCATGCCAGCTTCGATGGTTTACCCAGTTTTTGATTTATTATATAGGGGTCGCGAACCCCACAACAACTCGTCCAACCCATCCCATAGCTTTTTCAGGTTGAAAACATTTTCATTTTGAACTGCCGGTGGTACCATAAGCGATTTTATGAATGAATTTACTATAAACTTTTCTTGCCGTATCGTTCCTTAGGTTTATGCACCAACGTAATTTCCCTCAGTTACTTGTATATGTCGCACCACTGAGGCTGTTCACCTCTCAACAATCTTTTAAGATATTGCAATTTTTATACACCAGTTAAGGCTGACTCGTGGATTGTCATACTAAACATATCAAAGAATGACGACTATTCGGTATAATCTCCAGAAAATGGCAGTATATATTACTTTGGTAGTTTCAATTCCACATAACGAGAGTTTGATTGAGTTGCATTGATCGATGTAGAGTTAAATAAATGAGAAGGCTGCGGTTCAAGTAATTTTAGTTTCCGAATATGTGTTCTAATAAGCTAGCCTTTAATTGTGCCTGACAACCACGAATATTTAAAAAATAAATCAGCGACCGCTTCTCATTTTTAGAAAACTGGAGAAAAACGGAGAAAATCGGTTTCTTGTGAATATATCCAAGGTAAGTATAAATTTATCAACAGATTCATTGAGAAATATTAAACAGCTTAACAGTTTTAAACATATAAACTAATTTGACAGTTTACTCAATTTGATTAAAATCATATGTTAGTTAATGTTTTATAGTCTGCCAATTGGCAATTTCCCCTTGGTGTTTAGATAGTCTGCAACAAATCTCAATTAGCACAAAAACTGATTATCGTTCGTTCTATAAACAAATACACAGATCACAAGATGAATGTTTATACACGCACAAAGTTAAATTCATTTAAGATTTCATTCATAAAATTGTTTACTTCTTAAGTGTAAACAGTTAGCGCAACTTTATACATACAAGATAAATATTAGATAGTCGTTTTGTATTTAATTTATTACTTGGCATGTATGATTTTATCGATCAATGAAATCAGGCGTCAATGAATGCAGCAATTGTTAACTGACTTAGTGACTGCAAATATTTTAAATGTAATTATATCCTTAGTGGTGCTGGCACGCATTCCAAATATTATTATTTTTCACAAATTCCTGATTTAAAGAATATTTTACTCAACAGGAGAACCCAGACTGGATCTGCTTTCATTTTACTTCAGTCTGGTCCGTGCTACTGGCCAATATGAGGCCTTTTAACTATGTAACCTATACTTTGGAACTATGGAGTCTTAGACGCCTTTTCGACCGCCACGCTTCTTCGAATCTAAGCACTATTTTTATAATAGTGTCAAGCATAATCTGGTCGATTGCAGGAATTACCCATCACTCCTTTATTCGTCAAATCTATCATACCGAAATTATATGCAGTGTCCTGTTGTCCTGTATATTCTACAGTCTCGGCGTCGAGGAGAGCTCAATTTGCTTATTCTGTACAGTTAAGTTACGAAATAGTCATACCCAGAACCAATTAATTTTCTTATGGCCACGCCTGATCTAAGGTCGGACCTCATTTATCAATTAAGCCGTTCATTGACATGTTTTTCATTTTTTCGATTTTCTCTAATATTTCTTCTAGAGCTATAAGGCGAACTCCAGCCACAACTTCTTCCATTCCCAACTCCATACTCAACAAAAGGATGTTTTGGCGATCAGCATCAGATATCGTTTAATAAGCACAAGCCATCCTTAATGCACTAAGACATTGCATATGGTTGATACCATATGCGTTCGGTATTTCTGTGTCTCTATGGCTTCAGCCCAAATCCCTGCTCCGTAGATCATGGTTTAGTGTACAGTTTACATGAGTAGAATTCGTCTACTAAAGTAAGAACCACTTACATTAACCATCAATATATTAGGCGATATAGTTATCGCAGCTGCCTTTTCGCAAGACTTGCGAGTATAGTTTTAGAGAAAAGAGCTTAGGGGTAACCACCCCTATTTAGGAGTAACCACCCCTATTTAGGGGTAACCACCCCTAAATACTTTGTCATTTTTTTTGTTCAAACCACCTCCATACCGTTGCTACTCCAACGGTGATGTCTTTAACCTTTATCCCGTTTAATCTAGAACATATCATCCCACCTCGCCGAATTAAAAGCGTTTTTGAAGTCAAGCGTGACCAAAAACACTGCGGGCCTTGCTAAATGGTAATCTTGGTCTACTCTTACATCTGCGTCCATTACCTCTTTAATGACAGTTACGGTCGAGTGACCCTTTTAAAAGCGGTGTTGTCCTTAAGATAAATTTTCAGTTGGTGAAAAATCCCCAATAACCCGAATGGCCAGCCCCAACCTTTAGTTAAGCGACTACTCTAGAAGTTTTCTCAACGTTTCGAGTATGCAGCGATGTCTGAATGTCGACTAAGAATCTAAATAACTGGATCACTATCTTTTTTTTGTTGATCAGCACAAGCCGAGCCTTCCAGTGTGAGGGAAACACGGCTGACTGCTAACCACCACTTTTAGTGCTGCCTACCTTTTTTGCCATCAAGATCAGGTACCTTTTTGCCCTCCAAAGACGCCATAGTGTTTATCAATTCTTTCTCCTTAAATGACGGGGTGACTCCAATTTATTTTAGACCGCTTTCTTTTCTCCATAAAATATGTGTAGGGAAAAGCGCGTTCACAACATTTTCCATCGTTCCTGCATTCATAGTTTTACATTCACCCATGAAGTGAAGCCTATGAAGCCAAGTGAGTAACAAGCCTTTATCTGCTGTCCCAAGGATCGGTGTTTATCTCATTACATAACCCTCGCTAGCATGTTGCATTGCTTTTGGGGATTGCCACCCCAAGTTCCTTTTTCACAGTTTTGTGCTTTGGCAAATTTTACTGCTCTTCCTTGTACCACCTTTCGTAGCCTCAAGGCATTCCTCCTTATTTGAACGATCTTGTTAGTTCATTAATAGATCTGTCACTTTCTCTTTCATGCATTTTGCCGAAGTATCGATAGATCAGCTATTTAGAAGTACTCCTTGAATTTGATGCATTTCGCGGGTGCAAAAAACCGAAGACGAATTTCTAAACCATCCGCCGTTAAACTAAATCTTCTTTTTTTATCAGAAACAAAATAAATTTTCAAAAATCTTTTTTAGGTTAAATATAATAGATTCAGGATAAAAACGTGCCAAAACTAAAAACGAAATTCGTTTGCCATTCTATTCGCATCTCAACTTGTACAAACTTTTATTTTTTTTTATCAAATTTAAGTTTATTTCCCATGACTTAACCACAATCGAATTATTGTTAAAAAGTTGAAAGTTTTTCTAATATTTTCCGACATATTATTTTTGTCTTCCGTGGGATGATGCTCATAGTATATGATATTTTGTATTTTTTTATCTTTACAGGAATTTGTACAAGGACTGTCGGTACTGTCTCGTGGTTCCTTAGAAGAAAAATTACGATGGACATTTTCATTGTATGACATAAATGGTGATGGATTTATAACAAGAGAAGAAATGACTGATATTGTAACGGCTATATATGAATTAATGGGAAGATTGCCAGACACACCTCCGGACGAAGAACGAATTAAATCAAAAGTTGAAGGATTATTTAATGTAAGTCATGTTTTGATTTTTTTTTTTTAAATATTTAAGATAAAATATGCAAACCTTTTACATGAGTAAACTTATGCGTATATGTGTGTAAAGAATTGAGTGTTTTGCACTTGTGCGTATCATAATATTGATTATAACCAAAAGGAACGGTCTAAAATGGACCGCGGATCTAAAAAAATATTTAAGTGCAGCTTAATTGAATCGACCTAGTTAACGAGATTAAGTGAAAATTGAGTGAAATTTGCCATTTTTGGACAAGGATTACTCCTTAAATATAATGCATTAATTTATATTAAATAGATAATTACATCTTTACTCTCGAGACTTTATTTCCAATTTTTTAACATTGAGGTCAATAAAAAGCAAGAGAAGCTGCACTGCCACATTGATCTCCACATACATTACACTTAAGAAAAATACATAATTTATACATATGATGCATTCGTCGGAATGAATATTACATGTTACAAGTTTTACGATTTCATTAAATGTTGTTATTATAATAACGCAAGCATTAATGTTCATAAATTTAGAAGTCTATCATGTTTTTGACCGATTTTCGAGTCTTTGTTTTTCGAGTTTTTATTTATAGCCATAAACTGCATAGTTTTCTCGAAGACTAACAAAATTATTTTTTTTTTTTTTTGTTTCTGAACTCTGCAATCTGTTCTGGGGCCGAAGCTCTCCCAACTCTTTCGCAGTTAATTTTTAACGTCCTACCTTACGCCGTCACCAGCCAAATTGAGGACGCACGAATACAGGTTCGATTTTAAATCCATCTGCACATTGCATTGCTCCAGCCAGCCTGCACTGACATGGACGATGGTTCGGCCCATGGATTCTGCACTCCAACAGGGGGTCATAGTTGTGTTCATCGGCATCACCGATCGAAATCAGTTGATGAAAAATCCCTTTTGGAACCCTCCCCCATTGGGATTCGAACCCGGTACCTCCCGTCCCAAACACCGCAGCTTTAACCATTGCGCCAATTGCTCGGTTTTATCATTGTTAAATGTCTAGGTTTGTTAGATCTGAGCTAAAATTTATGTTTTTTAATTTGATTTGGATCTTTATAGAGCGCTTATTTTTTTGATGTTTGTGGGTAATGCCACAGGTTTTGGTAATGCCTCAGTACAAACCATAAAAAAGTGAGTTTGATGATGCTGTTGATAATCAAAATATCTATAAAACAAATTTGTTTGACTAAAGCTCTCTCTTGGTAATCTTAAGCTTATCTATTCATAAAATATTTTGACTTCTTTAGAATATTAATCCTCATCATTATGAAATTATCGGTGAATGAATTGGTTGCTTTAAAATTCATGAATCATGAGTTTCGCTAAATTAACTCTGAAGTCAATCAGATTAAGAAATAATTATTGTCTGTATCCTGGCTAGTGGGTAATCTTATATCAGCTAATAAATAATTCATAGCCTGTTTCTTTTTCGCTTCCTAAAGTGGTCTCCCTAGTTTGTTTCGAACATGTAAGAAATGTATAACCCCAGCTGTTAAAAATAGTCCATGAACTTCAGTTTTTTCAAACATGTGTTAGGGGACAGTGAATATCAGCTAATGAGCCTTTCTATATAAGTTTCTTAAAATATCCCAAATTAACTGCAGCTTTACATCATATCAAATTAAAATTCCGTAGTAGCCCGAAAAAAATTTGCTGACCAGTTAAGTACATTATAAAGCACTCTTGCATAATTACAAACCATCCGTGAAAAAGAGGTAGTGAATGTTTGCAGTTAATCTAATCGACTGAAAAATTTCCTCTCAGAGACTGCTGAACCATTGGTTTCGAATTGGCTCGCGGAACCTAATCGAGGCAGCGTATTTACTGTCTTTTAATTTCATGAACAAGATCAGTAAACTTCTGATCTCGTGTATGGTTGAATAAAATTCCGTAAGTGTCGTCATTGTCGCGTTTTGAACCATAAATCAAGCACATGATTATTCTCTCGAATGTCATTAACCATCTCTCATATTCATCCGTCAGGGTCCAACTCTCACACCTATACATGACAATAGGTATGATGAACATCTTTTACAACTTCAGCTTGGCGGCATTTGCAATGTATTTTGGCTTTGGCAGTGGACGTAAGGCCTACAAAGCACAGTTGCCATTTTACTAATTAAAACTATGTAAATTTGTATGATGTGCAAAAGTAAGCTATGCCACAATAGTTCTCGTATTTTGAGCTATCTCCTTTTTTATGGCCGCACAATGCGGCCATTAATCAGGCATACTTTCGCTTTTCCATACTAATCGAAAAAGGTTGTAAAATAGTTCCATAAAGTATGCCCTCCGAGTATCAAGAGCTCAGAATTAATACAATCAACCACGGTTTCTTTTTAGTCTCTTTATGGCCAGCGTGAATTTTTCGTTCGATGAGTCTTCTATGGACATCTCTGCTGTCTAAATTTTACAACTTTCAAGCACTTGCTGAACATTGAGTTAATCAGTGAAATGCTCCTTCCAATTTCCAAGCACTGGATCGAAGTTAACACGGGGCTTTCTATGCTGGCCCCGAATTGCATGATTCTGATATTGTGTTTTCTCATTTTCGTTTACCAGACCAGGGCAGTTGTTACGTTTATACCTGCGATCCCTGACTTGTACAAAAACTATCATTTTCGCTTTGCAGTGACCAATTGATGATCATCGCCCACAAATTTGGCAGCCGAGCAATGAGATCTTTCATCTTGGATGACCCAATATTTTCCCTTAGAAGTTAACACATAGTCAATTTGACATCGGGACGTCTTACAATGGTTTGTCCATGTTTCCGATGGGATATTTTAATGAAAAAGGATGTGTTAGCTACAATGCGTGATAGCCACTTCTTCTCCATTATCAGTCGCTCTATTATATGGGTCAGTTTTTGAAAGGATGCTCCGGCTTTGACTATATTTTATCGATAATTGATTCCTCAGCGCAAGGTGATGATACATGAAACATATTCTCGTAGGCGTCGCTGCAGGATACTAGCCGAGGATTTAATAATTTGCTTGGACATACATATAGGTGTAGTTAAGGAAAAATTCTGGACCAGTAAACCAAAACATACTTTTTACTAATTTTTGTAGTAATATGCCTCGCGTGGCGTATATTATTCCATTGGTTACGACTTGTACAAGTAGAATTTTGGAAGTACAATTAGCTATATAAGTTTTCCAAACCTTGGGTGATTTGGATACCCAATCCAGGGATATGGTTGAATCCGTATATAAATAAATCGTTGGGAGTTGTCCTAAACACAATGATCTTGAACTATTTCCAGTAATCGTACCAGTAGAGAAGCCGCATTTAGTTCTAATCGTGGAATAGATATGGTTTTTACTGGAGCTACTTTGGTTTTCGCTGTAATAGTTTGGTTTTGACGGTGTTACCATCTACTATTCTTGCGTATATTACTGCTACATAAGTCTCATTGGATGCGTCGTCCAATACATGGGGCTCTAAGTCTAAAGCCCTATATATCCATCGAGGTAGTTTAAGGTTTGTTAATTGATTAAGATGGTTTCGGATCAAACACCGTTCTTTTGCAATACCCCGAGGAAGCTCGTCATTGCAGCCAATTCACTTTAGCCAAAAAGATTGAAATAATCTTTTTAAGCGAATAGTTACCGGAGGAAGTATAGACATCACAAATTTTTGTAGTCTCAGAAAGGAATGATCTCTTTGTAAAGTTGTTCATTTTAGGTAAGGATAAACGGAGAACTCGTCTTGGACAGGACCGTATTTTATACCGATAGATGACCATTTTCTTAGGTTCATCCTACCTAACTAAGCAAGAAGATAATTGTAGCTTGATTGTTGCTTCTAGCATATCTGCACCAGACATTAAATCGTTCATATAAAAATCACGTTTCAAAATACAAGCTTCAGCTGAAAATTTGGTATCAAACTTATCCGCAAGGAAATGGAGTGTTGGCGTAGCTAGATAGGGAGCTTGGGCTGTACGAATGTTTTAGTACATAAACGAAAATGTTGAACATTTGACTGGGAATTTTTGTGGCAAAGAGTCCTTTGGTAGTGTCTATCGTTGGGGCTAATAAGAATATGCCTGAAGATCTTCTCAACATCCGCCTACTAGAAGATTGGAATTTAGGGATTCTCTGGATTCAGTTTTCGAAGAGGCATCTAAAACTACCTGGACCTTTGCCATTTTAATCACAGTATGGTGAGGCGTGTAATTAATTTGGGTTGTTGGTTTGCTAATTTCTTGTTCAAAGACAAGTTCCATATGTCCTAGCGTTAAATATTCCTGAAGGAAATTTGAAATGCATCTTAAAGTCAGAGCTTAATCTTTTCTTGTGTGAAAGTAATCTTCGTATAATGCTTGTGAGATGCTTTTACCTAGGTTTGGTGGTTATACTTTCTATACTTTCTATACTTGAATGGTAATGGTATGCAAACACGGTTATTGTCATATATGATATTTTTTTGGAAGAATTCAAGACATTTAGCTTCGTCAACGGTTGCCATTTGTTGACTGATTATTTCTTCAGTTTCCCAAAATCGTTGTAAGAAATTTTTTATACTTGTTCACTCTCGTAATTCTTGAATTACTTCTGCAAGCATTGACGTCGATGAACTTACAGTCGATGTCTTCGGATCGTCTAATTCAAAGGTTTCTTCTAATAATCCATCCAAATTTGATGTTGCGCGCTACTGAAGTTCCGTTCATATGGACAATTAGTAGTAATAGCAGTGGTGATATCATTTGGACCAAGTAATTTGAGTCCACAAACAGTGACATCTATATTATCATAGATTTTCATTATGTTGGATGCAGAGAAGATTTGTATTTATTTTAGGTTGGGTTAGAGAAAATCTCTTATATCGGCTTCAATTATCACCTTTTTCTTATCATTCTTTTTTTCTTATCATACTAACGAGACGTTTTAATGCTTCAACATAATTTTCGTCGTCAACACGAAAGTGGCAGATGGAAGATTATTGTTGACCTACGAGGTACTTAAATTTCTGAGCAGGTGATGATAAAATATTTTCATGAACGGTTAAAAGGAAAAGGTTGTAGAATGCCTGCCACTGCTAAAAGTTGCCGTCGAAAGTAGGCAAGGTTAACCTTGGTAATTTAAAATCAGATTTAAAATAATTTGTGGTCATGGATTGATAGAGCTGGTCTTCCGGCTTTAACTCTGGTTGAAGGTTAATTGCTATAATAAATATTTGTAAATAATATCTTCAGTCGTCACAAATTGATTGTATAATTCATTAATCTTGAGTAACCGAGAATTTAACTCGTCTAAATTGCAACTGTTTGCTAATCTTGTCCATTGGCCCTTGATTACGCTTTTTGGCTTTTAAGCAGCGCACCAAGACGATCAATTCCATCGGGCTTGCAAAATTAAGTTTGGTTTAAAGGTTGGGTTTTTGAAAACCACGCATATATATATATATATTTATATATATATATATATATATATATATATATATATATATATATATATATATACATATATATATATATATATATATATATATATATATATATATATATATATATATATATATATATATATATATCATGTATAGTCATTAGTTACGCATATATCGTTCAATTTGTCATATGTGGGTGGATAAATACCGAGTATAATCCGGTAAACTAGCAATTTATTTGGATTTATGAATTCAAACATGAGTTTACTTAATGTTTTATAGATTTGTCAAGTCAAATGTCAACAAAACCAACGTATTTATGTATTTATCGATAAACTACGATATATACAAACACTAAAAGTAAATAGTAAAATAGGAAATCTATTTTCCATCGGCCTAGCATATATTGATCTAAATTATGAACAGTGGATTTGTACTCGTATTACGTTAAGGGTGAGTTACTATTTATAGTTTATTATTGGTTCGAGTTTTATTGTTTTGTTTGACGATGATGTTGATGATGATAATGGTATATATAGGCAGTCAAGAACTATGTATATTGTCAATGACATGAACAAAATAATATAATGTACAGAAGTATCATCGTACAAGATTTAGATTTCAAGATGGTTATTTGCATATTTAGATAAAATATGTAATGATATCTTATTTCGTGATTGGTTATAGGCCTCCGAATGGGATTAATCAATGTTATTGCATTTAAAATATACTAAAAATTGTTCGGTCAGCGAATATTTTGCTAGGAAAACCACTGAGAAAATTTGTAATAAAAAAAAATGAATTCGATTGAGCAGCTTGTTTCAATTTGCTTTAGTTGGGAACAGGCCTAGGCCCGAAACAGTTATTGCCCGAAAAATTTACTCCAGCAGATCCGAAAATCTGTTTTTCGTCTTAGTTACAGTAAGTTCGTCGACAGCGAGAAGTCCATGTTTAGAATATAATATCGATGCCTTCACCAGGAAAATCGACCGTTTTTTACAAACTTTCGTCATCGAGACATATACCCTGATGCTACATCTAGTAAATTTCTTACAAGGAAACCTATAGCACTATCAAACTCGTTAATTATTTGTTGGAATTGTCGGGATTTAGGTCATTCTTATCAGGATTGTCCTTCTGCTCCTTATCATTTTCTATTACGGTTGTGGTAAAGAAAAAGTGATTAAACCTAACTGCAAAATTCCTCTTAAATGAAAGCAAAATGGGTAGAAACAGTGCTAAACAACCGATTGGATGATAGACCTTATGTTGAAGTGCGTATCGAGGAATATTGCATGCGTGTATTGTTAGATAGTCGTGCTAACATCAGCGTATTAGGATACCCGCTAAATTTAATTATTTGCCCAATCACGTAGTAACCACTAACGAACGGTCAAAAAAGCAACATTCTAGGATATTTTAATATTTCTATATTTGCACTGAACTAGAATTAAACGTTTATGTTGCTCCCGATCTTCAACAGCCCTTATATCGCGGGACGGATTTTTTGAGAAAATTTGGAATATCTCCTGTAATCGTAAAAGAACTATGTACTTCTAACTTACCAGAGATGGATCATAATCAACGTGAATTAACTAAAACGCAGCAAGCTGATACTAATTGAGATCATTTCATCCTTTCCAAATTTTGATCATCTTGGCTTAAGCAAAACTTCGTTAGTCGCTCATATTATTGATGTAGGTTCTGCTATTCCCGTAAAACAGAGTAACTATGCTGTTTACCCTGTAAAACAGGCCTCGACTAATAAAGATATTGATCGGATGCTAGCTTTGAGAGTCATCGAGGAAAGTAATAGCAGCTGGTGCTCTCCGGTTACGTTGAACATAAAACCCAATGGTCAAGTGCGATTGTTTTTGAATGCTCAGAAGTTGAACGCGGTAACTGTGGAAGACGCGTATTCTCTGTTTTTAATGAATGGTTTATTGGGTAGACTGGATCAGAATAGATTCATCTCTAGACTGGATCTAAAAGATGACTTATTGCAAATCCCACTAGAAAAAACTCTAGGTAATAAACGGTTTTCACTATTCAGGGTCGCCCGCTGTATCATTTCCGGGTAATGCCATTCGGACTGTGCAACGCTCCACAAACAATGTGCCGTCTGATGCATAATGTGATACCATTCCTCCTGGAGGATAGCATTTTTGTGTACTTAGCGTAATTCAGATTTTGCCAAAACTTTTTATTTGCAGTGCCGGGTTGGCAGCGTACTTTTTTAAAAAGGCCCAGACTTTGAGGAATATCCAAGCTTACATATCCAAAAAACTCAATAAAGCTCAACGGAACTACTCAGTTACTGAGTAAAAATGTTTTTCGTTTTGCGTTTATATCGAAGGATCTCATTTAGTCATAATTACTGATTATTCCAGCCTCCAATGGCTGATGTTATGACTTTAAAATCCAGCATAAGAAGGGTATGCGAAACGTGGTGCCAGACGCATTATTTCGTATGCATGTCAGTGACCTCAAGCTATCTGGGTCATCCGCTTTGGATCTGCCTTTGCATGTTGACATAACAGCTCCAGAATTTTCATTGACCTGGAATATGTATGACGTTGTTGAATTCGGTTAAATCATTAAACCACGCCAATTCCAACCTGCGTACCGAAACATGTAAGCCTATAAATTACATTTCTCGCCTGCTCATGGGAGGTTTATCAGAAGTTACTCGACCTTTTTAATGGTTTTATATAGTTTTTTTAGGTCCAAATCCTCGGTCAAAAAAAGGAAATGCATATATCTTAATTATACTAGCTTAACGTAATGCTAATGCCGTTAATCTCAATGACTTTGTGAAAGGACAAGTATTCAACCTTTTTGCAGTTGCTGAGGTAGTGTTAACAGACCAATTTCTACCAAGACAGTTTAAGACCTTACTTAGTAAGTATGGAGTTAAACACCTTACTACACCTAAGCATACTCCCCAGCCTAATGCTTCTGAAAGAGTAAATCGGTGCACTTTGTCATCCATTCGATCATAGCTTAAAACAGATCAACATGAATGGGATATACATTTGCAAGAAATTGATTCAGCTCTGCGCAGTATGAATCACTCCTCTTCTGGGAACTCTCCATATTATCTGGTGTATGGCGATCATAGAATTAATCATGACAATGAGATAACTTTAACTTTAAAACCAACTCGATTAAACTTAGCTCGAGATACAGTGTTAAAACCGTTAAGACAAGCGTATGCTGCTAACACTAAACAGTATAATTTACGCTCTCAAGTTCGTCAATTTGACAAGTGTATATTAAAAATGATGTGCTGAGTGAAGCTATTCGGACGTTCCTGCTTTGTTGTCTCGGCCTATAGGAAGAGTTTCTTATTAATGTATTGATTTGAAAGGAAAGGTGTTGGGAGTATATCATATTAAAGATATTTACAACTCTTCCTGACGTACAAGTTATATATGTCATTGTGACAATGTGAACTGTGGAGGTTAATAGAATGTTGGGTGGTGTAAAGAGTAGAGATGTTCTACAGTCTATCACCAGCACGCATTATGCTATTGACATCTAAGACAGGATCCCGACAAATGTATTCTCGATCTTGCAATTGTTTAAATAGACTTCTGGACTATCCGAGGGAGATTTCCTGAACTATTGAAAAAACATTTACTTGCAATTACAATAGTTCCTCTTCAGTGTCAGGTCCAGTCACGATGTCATTTTCGTACATATCGTGTATAATGACATTATTTGCTACCAATGACGATGATTTGTATTCTTTTGTTGCTTGTTTCAAACCACTGGTAGCCAAGAAAAATGAAGACGCTAAGCCATAGGTCTCCGTTTTCAATTAAACAAGACGCATTGGTTTGGAAAGAACATTTTTTTGGTGCACAGTAAGTTTTGGTGACATGGCAACAAGTCGATCCATTTTTTGGACATCCCCGTATCAATACTCCTTCTAGAGGAATTTCACCCCTATGCTTCAAGGGCTCGTACTTGATTAGAAAGTCGTGAAATAACGTTGAAAAATGAGAATCCCGTTCCCAACGACGTTTGCTCTGGGTTCTGCTGAGGTAATCTAGTAGTGTTTTTTTGGCATTACGAAGGCTACACACATCTTGAACTAGGGGAATATGTTTACTTTCACATCTGGCATTCTCTACGGATGGACATCTTAAAGTAGAATAACGACTGCTAAGAATAACGCTGTTATAATTGCCTATAACAGCGATTACAAACTTCATACGTTCAGCGATAGTGCATGGAAATCCATGCATTGGAACAAAAATGATTTGTTCCCTTACACATGGAAAATGAAAATTGAAATTTTCGAATAGAGCCGTAGAACTCCGGTGGAGTATTTCCACTAATGGCAATTTAGCCTTTAACTTATAATTTGGAACCGGTTTGTTTGAAAAACATATTGAGAAAAGTCCTGATTGTCTAGATTTTACGCGGTGTCGACCCAGAGCGCTTTGGACTTCTCATCCAATTGGAACCTCATTTTTGTGGTTTTACTATCCTTATTCTTTTCAAGGCAATCGGGAGATTTATGACCATTTTTGTTTCACAAATAACAGCTTTTGAATTGGAAATATCATTTGTCTCTTTTGTTCAATGCATTCGATTTGCCAAAAAAACACGCCTTTACTTGCGCCCGTCGGCAAAACCATTTTATTTTGACGGCGTCACTAGTTAATTTATGCTCAATATTATTGACGGCCATTATATACGTGGCATATTTGTCCAATAAATCTTTAATATAATACGATACCCATTCATCATCCAATTATAACCCAACTTAGCTGGATGTTTTGGCTTCTTGAATATGAAAGTAATTAGGCGGCTCTACAGAAAGACCTAAAGTCGATCGCGCCTTTGTATGTTTTCCAGCACCATCTTCATGGTTTTCGATCGATTTCCATATTTCGCTGTCGTCGATGGCACTCAAAAAACTGTTGTTGTTACCCATGACCGGCGAGGGAATAATATAATTTGATGCAACAATCCCGATCAATCTATAATTACATAAATTATAACACTATACTCAAATAATGGCATTAACATATCGGCCCTCGTAATCCGGTTAATTCACAAATTAGCAGCTTACTTAATTTGTGGATTGGTCGTTTGGTTCCACCTAACACTTTTAAAGTAACTGTTCGGACCAAACGGGTCAGTACCAGCCATATTCTCATCCTTAATCATTATGGTTTGACATCCGTTTGACTAATTGACACCCTTGTAAATAGTTCAAATCCGATTGTTCTAAATTTGATTCTAGAAGTCTATAGAGTAAGGGTGACCAAAAACAAGATCTGCTGGAGTTAGAATATCTGCATCATCATCTTCACGACACAGTGGTCATAAATGTATAATTCTTTCAATTTATGTTACCAACGTGGTAAACTCGTCTGAGATGAGTTTTAAAGCTTTTTACTACTCCCAAATCCCTCCAAAGGGTGAGGCATTTGAAGGATTGAAGTACCAGTTGACCATTTCCCTTAAAACAAACTCAGAAAATGAGATCACCAGCTACTTCGATATATGTATTGCTTTGGAAGAATGCACACAAAAACGCATACATAAATTTTTGTGGGCCTTTGGCCTCTTTCTCTTTTATGATATGCTATAAATAATCCAGCATAATCAGTGCCTATCGACATAAAAGGACTAGTAGACTGCACGCGATCATTTCGTAAATCAACTATCAGTTGATGCTGAGTGGTTGGTTTAGCTTTCTTATATTGGATACAGCATTGAAGGTCCCACGTGCTGGTGTTTAACATGATACTGTTCACCAATTTCGGAACCACTTCCGATTTCCTAACAAATATTATGGGATATTGAGCGTTGTAGACTATCAATGCATTTTTATCTTTCCGCCAACTCTGAGAGTTCAATGTGCATCGAGAATTGGATTAAAATTTTGTAAACATGTTTGATGACTAACTTCGTTGTTTCTCGTAAGTTTTGTCACCTCTTTGGGAAAACACTCATTCGAGATATATTTAAATGTGATATTTTCAGCATGATAGATATTGCTGCTATTTAATTGATATCGATGATTCGATTTTGACAATCTTTAGTTTATCGAATTAGATCTTTTCCACTTGGGAGGCAGACAGATTTATTTCATTTGAATTAAGTTATTCTTTCATAATTTTTAACAACCTACTCATTTTCTGCAGCAATATGTTAGTGGGTATTTTATATGGTGATATTAAGCCCAGTGAATCAAATATACGACTTGCCTCGCTCATCATAGGCCATTTTGTATAATGCACTTTGACTAATTATCTCACGTCTTGGTATAGATCCCGCCGTAATCCGTATTCTTTTGCCATATTTTTGTACTCTATTATGTCCTTTTGTTATAGTTCTCGATCCGATTCTGATATATATCCTTAAAGAAGCTGTTTGTTTTGACACCCACCTTCCAAGACTTATTTTGGATTTTGAAAATATAGATTGGACGCACTTCCATCACTTCATTTATTGAGTCTTCACCAGTCATTAAATTGTCCACATATAAATACTATGGTCGATTTTAAGTGCAGCTATCGGAAACTCAACTAGGTTTACTTTTGCGATCTGCTTATTAATGGTCGTTGTTGACCATTAAAAGGAGCCAGTTTTGGATCATATGGTACTGTCAAATGGAACTGCTTTGGTCTCCTATATATCCTACGTTGCTCTCAAATATATGTTACAATATTTACTAGTGACGTCAAGCACGTTGCATGATGATTATTTACATCGAGAGAAACATTTTCAGCTACTATTAGTAGACATAACTGATGATTGGAGAGTTTGATGATGGTATCATTGAGTTATTGCGATCTAAAGACGCAACAGATTGTTGAGTATGTAATAGTGTGTTATTATTCCTTGCACATGAGTTGCATGTAATCGTTGATAAACACCGACATACTGGGTGATTGATATTCAATTAATTTTTTTCTATCAATGACGACTAATTGTTTAAAGCTGTCATATTCCGCTAAATTGTGAGTCTCCTTCTGATAACATAGGCAGATCATAGTAGCGGAAATATTTGCGCCAATTGACACCTTTTGAAGCTTTGTTTTAGATTGGCCAATCATCAATGGCATCGATTCTTCCTTCGAAATTTTTCATCGAGTTCTTTTACTGAAGAAAATTCTAAGTCTTTTGTCGCATCTCGCCATGATCCAACTTTTGTCTCAACATCGTAATAGACTTTTAAAATGCCTACTAAATTTAGCTCATCGAGCTAAATTTCTTAGCTTCAGAGAATATCATAGTCTTTTATGGTAATAAAAGTCCCACACGCAAAGTCCAATAACTGGTCCGACTACTGTTGGTGACAATCTGAAAGGAGGAGACTATACTACATCTGCTCTGCACTTGTCCCAGCCTGGCTCGGTGCAGGCTTAATTTTTTGGGAGCTCGTCTCCTGTGTGACCAGTCGGGCCTCAGTAGGATGAGTGTTATGGGTATCAACTGCTTCGGTAAAAGCTCGAATTGGTTCCAGTAGTTATTGAGTGGAGAACAAAATTGTTGTGGTAAGACCAATTGTGTCTATACCACGTCCTTATGGACGGCAACCTTAACCAAACCTAACCTAAGGGATGCTTCTAAAAGTCTGGTTATATTAATAAAGTTCAGTAGACATAAATTTTAGTTACTCGTATATTATGACTACTTTTCTTGATTATTGCACCTGATTATATACACACAAACACTCACGACTACATGAAAATAAATAAATTTTCCTTCGTTTAAATGATTTTCCAATTTGAAGCATCACTTAAAAATTTAATGAGCAATTTGTCCGCGCTACAATTCTTACTGTATTCGATATAAATTTTCTTATATATCCAACCTAAATCTAATAATCTAGAAAACTTAACCATCATAAATCCCAAATTAATATTGTGTATTGGCTTAAATCCACTGAACATATTATAGATGGAATAAAAAAAAATTAAAAATCCATAATTTTTTTTTTATATACTACCTACGAGAACAAAGGAAACAAAAAATGCATTATTATCATCACAAAGTAGAAAAATTAATCGGAAAAATGTTTGTTGGAAAAGTCTTAGTAAAAACATAAATTGATTTTAACAAAAGAAATAAATTGAAATGTTTCATAAACTCGTTTGAAGAATTTTCAATTTCCAATAATCAACATTTTCCATGAAAGACCGTATATATGTACCGTGTATAAGACGGCTAGAGCGAAACAAAGTCCAACAACAAAATTGGCAACATTGTTATACTTTGTCTGTTTGTTCGAAAAGTTTTTTCTAGTATTGCGATAAAGCTTTAAGCTTTTATATTTTGTTCGGTAAATATTTGTTTTATCTGTTTGGTGTGTATCAATTGGTTTTTATTTTAAAAGTTCTGTGTTCTGTTTCATATCGATAAAAAGTTTTGGGATTGTACTTTGTTCGGCTTAAACGTCGAAACAGTTTTATCGATATGAATATTTATTGGTGATTAGTCAGAAAAAGTGTTGTAGACTGTTTAGAATTATATCCGGATTATTGGAGGATTAAAACTAGACTTTTGAAAATTGTGCTTTTTTCTTTTCAAATCTTTTAGTCAATTAAAATGCGATAAGTTTTATTGAAAGTCTTAAAGATTTGCGAAAAGTTTGGCGAGGTTTTCCAATTTCAGTCATTCTAAGATGGCTGCCTCAATTTCATGACATGTTTTAAACCTATTTACGCTTTAAAGTACCCAAGCAGTTTTAAACATATAATTTAAAAGCTCATTTAATAATTTTGGTAGGGTTTATCTGCTATAAATATTTTTTATCGGTTTAAAGACCATTTTAAGGTACACTAAACACTTTCTCAATTCCTTCTTTGGGTCGTTTTATGAGTATTTGCTAGTTGTTGATAGTCCTTTGAGTGCGTATAGTGCACACGCTAAGTCAAAACTAGTGACCCTCTGTTCGCGTGCAGAATTCAAGGGCCGAACCATCGCCCATGTCAGTACAGGCTGAATGGAGCAATACAATGTGCAGATAGATTTAAAATTGAACCTGTATTTATGCGTTCTCGATTTGTCTAGTGATGGTGTAAAGTAGGACGATAAAAAATTAACCACAAAAGAGTTGAGAGAGCTTCGGTCCCAGAAAAGATTACACGGTTCAAACACAAAAAAAACGATTGCAACCAATTCTGAATCTACTAAGTTTATGATTTAAGCTTGTTAAGCTTTGAGTTGTTCTATAATTCACTCTATATTCCTTGTAGTTCATTTGTTTTAATATTAAAGCTTTGTAAATTTATCCAAATTATACGGATTTTACAGGCAGATTAAGTGTTAGCAAGCACTGTAACTTTATCGACTTGAATATTCCATATAATTTGCATATATTACGGAAAAATTTCACTTCATCGTGCTAAAAGGTAATTTGTGAAAGTTACAAAAAATTTACCAAAATATTTCGTTAGCTTTTTAATATATCTGCTCGGTTACATATAGATGCCAACTGATCGGATTACCAAATTTAACAGAACTTTAGAGTGATTTAATTTAATAAGCTTACAAAAAAAATTCTTAAACCGAAAGAGTTTAAATTTTATTTGCATTTTCACTTAATTAAAATTTTAAATGAAAGCTCTTAAACTTCCAAAATCTCAGTTAAAAAAATTAGGTTAAAGACACAAAAATTATTTCAAAATTTATTGAAATTTTTGTTTGAACCAAAAGCTTTAAGTAAATGCAACAAGTGAATTAATATGAATCGATCCTACATTTTTTAACGAAGTGGATTACTTATTTTGGAAAATTTAATAATCAATTTAAAAGTTGAAATCAACTTAAGTTTCTTTCTCGTAACACAGTTTTAAATAGAAGCTTTACAACACATTAAGGATGCTACTCTCATTTAGTGAAAACGTTCAGTACATCGTTCTAAGAAGTTCAATAAGACATATTACTAAGACATATATAAATTAATTGAGCTTTTGCTTCAAGCCTTCCAAAAACCTTTAAGTAACTTAACTAGAAATGATTATGAAATGTATCGAACCCAACATGATGCTTAGAGTATTTGGTTAAGTAAACTAAATTTTGTAGGTCTAGAATCCTAAAAAGCTCGAAAATGATTTGATAAAAACAAAAGCTTTCATAATTTTATCATTTTGCTAAAGATACTACTACTTTTTCTATATCCTAAATTATGTCAAAATTATATAAAAATAATTCAAATATTTTCAACTGGTTTGACTTTTTATTGTGCTTAAAGTCACTAAAAGAACTTTTTGGAACTTTTGTTAATTTAAGAAAAGCTTTTGTTTAAACCAAAACTTTTAAATAGATGCAACACTTTTATGATTCGATCCTAAACAGGCACAACTTTTACAAATTTAAAGAAGCTTTTGTTTTTATGTAATTTTAAAAGCTCATAAAAATCAAATAAAGTAACGTTTATTACAATTTATTTTGTTTGTTTCGAAGACAACATAATCGGTTTTATAAAATGTATAATTGTTTATAACTGTTTATATTCTATTCCTAAAACCTTATAATATCGGTATAAAATACCAATAAAGCTCTCAGAATCACAAAAAAAAATTAGTTGACTGGTTCTATATTTTCCATAATTTTGTTTTTTATATATGGCATAAAAGCTCAAATTGTTGAAATTGTTGAAGCTTTAAAGTTATTTAAAATAAATTTCTAAGCTGTATGTGATGATGCTACATTAAGCAAGTTTTCATAATAATTAAGCTTTTTTTAAATTAATATTTTCGTTAAATCGTAATCTGGTAAATATAAAAGCTCGGAAATAATTGAGTTAAAATAAAAGCATTTAGATTGTTTACTTTGATCATTGTGTTTCTAGAACAAGTAAACATTTACATACAAAATGTCCAATACTTTGGTTTAGTTAAAATTTGATATTAGGCTTAATATTTCTTAAAAGCTTTTAGATATTTTGCTAATCAAAAAAACATATTGAACTATTAATTATTTATCGAAATATAAAAATAATTACTGAATTGCTTTATTGTTTAAGCTTTTGATAAACGCTTTTAAAAGTTAAACTTATATAGATTAAACTTTTAAGATTAACTAAACTTGTGCTTTAATTTAAAAGCTTTGGTTTAAAAAACAAGTAAAATGAATCGATCCTAAATAAACTTGCTGCATTTTTATGAAAACTTTAACATATTTTAGGATATTAAAGAGTTAGTTGTGTCTTCGCCAAATCATTAAAATGTAAAAGCTTTTGTTTCAATCATAATATTTTCGATCTTTTTAGATTTATAGACCTACAAAATTTTTAAGTTTGCTTAACCAAACGCTAAGCAACATGCGGAATCCGATTAATTTAGTCTGCTCATATGTATGTTAGTTACACTAAGACTTTTTGGAAGGCTTAGAGCAAAAGCTCAATTAATTTATTTGCGAAATAATTGATAAATAAATTGGTATATGATTTAAATGTTAAGCATATTACGTAAAATTCTGCCAAACTTTGTAATCCAATCAGTTGGCATCAAGATGATTGATTCAAAACATTTAAAGCTTATTTAATATTTTGAAATGAAGCTTTTTGTAATGTTTTTGACTAAACATTCAGAACGTTGAATTGGAAGCTTCCAATAATGCGCAAATTACGGTAAATATTCAAGTTGAAAAAGTTAAAGCGCTTGGCACTTTACCAAAATCCTATATGAGAAAAGAGAGGGAAGCTTTCATGTAAATATGGCTGTTTTCATGCTTTTAGTAGTTCATAAAATTTTGTAAGTGTGCTCAGATGACCAATTGTAAACATTGAATTAAATTTTGGACCTTATGTAATTTTAAAAGCTCATAACAATTAAATGATACCAAAAGCTCTATTTTAGTTAAGAAACTTACTTGCAAATTGAGTTCAGTTTTAAAATAAGGGTGCCTTGTAGGTTTTGAAAAATGAGTAACTTATCAGTAATGTTATTTCTTTAAAGCTATAAGAATAGAAAATAATATTAACCTTTAACCAGGGTTAATGGTTCGATATTTTAAATACATTTATTTACATTGATTTATAAATTTTGCTAAAAAGCTCAAGCTAATAAATTTAGAAGCTTTGTAGCTTTGGGTAAAAGTTTTAAGATTATATGTTATAATGGTTGATTAGAAAAAATATCATAAATAAAATCAAAATTCTAAATTTAAGAAACTAAACTTCTGTAAAAGTTTTAGGCAAGCTCCTAAACTTTTAACTTAAAAACTCAAAAAAAATTTAAATTTTTCCATTTTTAACTATTAACGATTAATATCTTAAAGTATTTTTGAATATTCTAAAATATTTAAACTTTTGCAAAAACTTTGGTTTTGTTCAATATTAAGCTCAATAATGTTAAAACGATATAAGTATCATTTTCTTAATGCCAACTGATTAGATTTCAAAATTTAGCAGAACTTTAGGGTTTTTTTTTACTGAAAATGGTCGCAAATAATGTACTTAAATCATAAGCTTTAAGATTTTATTTATATTTTATATCTTTAATACAAATATGATTAAAATTTTGGTAATTTTACTAAAGTTTTAAAAATTTATGTTGTTTTTGTATAAAAATATTAGTTCAAAAATGGAAATAAAGAGTTTAAGTTTTTTGAAAGGTATTTTAAAATTTATTAGACTTGCATAAATCGATCTTAACCAAAAACAAACAACTATTTTAAATTAAAGGAAGCTTTTGTTGTTACGTTTGAAAGCTTCTTCTATCAATGAAATTAACGGGTTTAAAATCTACTTTGCTTGTTTTAGTGACAAAAAAATCGATTTTATCAAATGTATCTTATTTTATAACTGATAATATTAATCCTTTTCTAAAAGCTTATAATGTCGATACAAAGATATCAAGCACAATACTGACTATGCATTAACTAAGTACTTTTATGCCAATAAAGCTTTAAGAAACTATATTAGTTGACTGGTTCAATATTCTGTATATTTTTGTTTATAGTTGTCTTTATATATGCCTTAAAAGCTCAAGTATTAAACAATCTTATTAAATTTATGAGCTTTTAAGCATTTTGTAAAGTTTTTTAAATTAAATGTGATTATTATATGTTAAATCGTTTTGTAATTTTAAAATTGAACATTATCTTTGTTTCAAGTTGTTTCTAACAATTTCAGGTTAAATCGTAATCCTGTACATCAAACCTCGGAAATAATTTAATTTTAAACAAACGAATTTAGATTTTTAACATTAAGCATTAGTTATAACCAGTCATTGATATTCTAAAGTAGATAAACTTTTGCCTGAAAATGTGCAAACACTTTAGTTTTGTTAAAAGCTGCTATTGGGGTTAATAGTACTAAAATGTTTTTAGTGCATTTTAATAGGCAATTCAACATATATAACCAAAAAAATAATTACTGAAGTATTTAAATAATAACAGAATTTTAATGATTAAACTTTGAATGGAAGAAATTAAATTTTAGTTAAAAATAAAAGCAACTCAACAAAATTTAATTTTTAAATAGAAAATATATTTTAAAATTTAATTAAACTTTTACTTAAACCCAAAAGCTTTAGGGGGATGCAATACTTATTATAAATCTTGTTATAATTACTGGTAGAAAATGATATTTTTTGAAAAATTTAGGAAAGTAACTATAGAACTGGGTCTACACTCAAAATAATTTTGTTTGTTAATGTCTATAAATTTGGCCTAAAAGCTCAACGAATTAAATTTTTAAATCAAATTTAGAACTATTAAGTCCTGTGTAAAAGTTTTTAAATAGCTGTTATGATGAACTAAATATTTCATAAATAAAATTTAACTGAGCTTTCGTTTGAAGATTTGTTATATTTAATTTTGGATGAAAGCTTTTGAGTATAATAATAAAGATCAAATTTAAATAATTTCATTGAAACGAAACCTTTGAATTTTTTATCATTTGGCTGATAAACCACTGTCTAAGCTTTAATATCCAAACATATGTCAAATATGTCAAATATGTCAAATATGTTGCTAACATTTTTACCGTGTTCCAATTTATACAGTGCTTAATATTTCTAAAAGAACTGTTACCATCTTTTGTTAATTTAGGTAAGGTTTTGCTTAAACCCAAACTTTTCAGTAGATGCAACACTTGTGTAAATCGATTTTAACCAGGGACAAACGATTTTTCAAATTTAAGAAAGCTTCTGGTCTTATTTAATTTTAAAAGCTCATAACAATCAAATAAAATTAACGTTTATTTTGTTTGTTTTAAAGACAAAAAAATTGGTTTATATATAAATAAAGCCAATAAAGCTTTCAGAATCAAAAAAATATTAGTTGACTGGTTCCATATTTTCCATATGTTTGTTTATAATTATTTATAATTATAATTTATATGTGGCTTAAAAGCTCAAATTATTTAAATTTAGAAACTTTTAAGCGTTCGTTTACAGTTTCTAAATTGTATGTGATGATGCTAGATTAAGTAAGTTTTCATAATAATTTAGCTTTTTTTAAAGTAAGTTTCTCGTTAAATCGTAATTTGGTAAATATAAAAGCTCGGAAATAATTGAGTTAAAATAAAAGCAGTTAGATTGTTTACTTTGATCTTTGTGTTTCTAGAACAATTAAACATTTACGTACAAAATGTCCAATACTTTGGTTTAGTTAAAATTTGATATTAGGCTTAATATTTCTAAAAAGCTTTTAGTTATTTTGCTTATCAATTAAACACATCTTCTGTTTGAAGTTCTGTAAAAATTTTAGAAAAGCTTGTAAACTTTTCATATAAAAATCTGATAATAGTCAAGATTTGAAAAAGACTTAAAAGTAAGTCATTAAAGCTTTAAGAGTTAAGAGAAATATCAGCTAATATTTGTCGATATTTTGCCTAGTTTTGTTTATAATTTTCGATGTATTTACTCTAAAAGCTCAAGACAAATTTAAAAATGTCTTTAAATTTTAAACTTAAGCTTAGAGTGAAAGTATTTAAGTTGTATAATATGAGGAAAGAATTTGAAAGATTTTCTAACTAAAATTTATAGTTTAGCTATAAATTATAATTATAATTATTTATTACAATTATAATTACATTATAATTATTACAACTACTGAAAGCAAAGCTTTCAGTAGTTGTAATAATTATAATGTAATTATAATTGTAATAAATAATTATAATTATAATTTATAGCTAAACTATAAATTTTAGTTAGAAAATCTTTCAAATTCTTTCCTCATATTATACAACTTAAATACTTTCACTCTAAGCTTAAGTTTAAAATTTAAAGACATTTTTAAATTTGTCTTGAGCTTTTAGAGTAAATACATCGAAAATTATAAACAAAACTAGGCAAAATATCGACAAATATTAGCTGATATTTCTCTTAACTCTTAAAGCTTTAATGACTTACTTTTAAGTCTTTTTCAAATCTTGACTATTATCAGATTTTTATATGAAAAGTTTACAAGCTTTTCTAAAATTTTTACAGAACTTCAAACAGAAGATGTGTTTAATTGATAAGCAAAATAACTAAAAGCTTTTTAGAAATATTAAGCCTAATATCAAATTTTAACTAAACCAAAGTATTGGACATTTTGTACGTAAATGTTTAATTGTTCTAGAAACACAAAGATCAAAGTAAACAATCTAACTGCTTTTATTTTAACTCAATTATTTCCGAGCTTTTATATTTACCAAATTACGATTTAACGAGAAACTTACTTTAAAAAAAGCTAAATTATTATGAAAACTTACTTAATCTAGCATCATCACATACAATTTAGAAACTGTAAACGAACGCTTAAAAGTTTCTAAATTTAAATAATTTGAGCTTTTAAGCCACATATAAATTATAATTATAAATAATTATAAACAAACATATGGAAAATATGGAACCAGTCAACTAATATTTTTTTGATTCTGAAAGCTTTATTGGCTTTATTTATATATAAACCAATTTTTTTGTCTTTAAAACAAACAAAATAAACGTTAATTTTATTTGATTGTTATGAGCTTTTAAAATTAAATAAGACCAGAAGCTTTCTTAAATTTGAAAAATCGTTTGTCCCTGGTTAAAATCGATTTACACAAGTGTTGCATCTACTGAAAAGTTTGGGTTTAAGCAAAACCTTACCTAAATTAACAAAAGATGGTAACAGTTCTTTTAGAAATATTAAGCACTGTATAAATTGGAACACGGTAAAAATGTTAGCAACATATTTGACATATTTGACATATTTGACATATGTTTGGATATTAAAGCTTAGACAGTGGTTTATCAGCCAAATGATAAAAAATTCAAAGGTTTCGTTTCAATGAAATTATTTAAATTTGATCTTTATTATTATACTCAAAAGCTTTCATCCAAAATTAAATATAACAAATCTTCAAACGAAAGCTCAGTTAAATTTTATTTATGAAATATTTAGTTCATCATAACAGCTATTTAAAAACTTTTACACAGGACTTAATAGTTCTAAATTTGATTTAAAAATTTAATTCGTTGAGCTTTTAGGCCAAATTTATAGACATTAACAAACAAAATTATTTTGAGTGTAGACCCAGTTCTATAGTTACTTTCCTAAATTTTTCAAAAAATATCATTTTCTACCAGTAATTATAACAAGATTTATAATAAGTATTGCATCCCCCTAAAGCTTTTGGGTTTAAGTAAAAGTTTAATTAAATTTTAAAATATATTTTCTATTTAAAAATTAAATTTTGTTGAGTTGCTTTTATTTTTAACTAAAATTTAATTTCTTCCATTCAAAGTTTAATCATTAAAATTCTGTTATTATTTAAATACTTCAGTAATTATTTTTTTGGTTATATATGTTGAATTGCCTATTAAAATGCACTAAAAACATTTTAGTACTATTAACCCCAATAGCAGCTTTTAACAAAACTAAAGTGTTTGCACATTTTCAGGCAAAAGTTTATCTACTTTAGAATATCAATGACTGGTTATAACTAATGCTTAATGTTAAAAATCTAAATTCGTTTGTTTAAAATTAAATTATTTCCGAGGTTTGATGTACAGGATTACGATTTAACCTGAAATTGTTAGAAACAACTTGAAACAAAGATAATGTTCAATTTTAAAATTACAAAACGATTTAACATATAATAATCACATTTAATTTAAAAAACTTTACAAAATGCTTAAAAGCTCATAAATTTAATAAGATTGTTTAATACTTGAGCTTTTAAGGCATATATAAAGACAACTATAAACAAAAATATACAGAATATTGAACCAGTCAACTAATATAGTTTCTTAAAGCTTTATTGGCATAAAAGTACTTAGTTAATGCATAGTCAGTATTGTGCTTGATATCTTTGTATCGACATTATAAGCTTTTAGAAAAGGATTAATATTATCAGTTATAAAATAAGATACATTTGATAAAATCGATTTTTTTGTCACTAAAACAAGCAAAGTAGATTTTAAACCCGTTAATTTCATTGATAGAAGAAGCTTTCAAACGTAACAACAAAAGCTTCCTTTAATTTAAAATAGTTGTTTGTTTTTGGTTAAGATCGATTTATGCAAGTCTAATAAATTTTAAAATACCTTTCAAAAAACTTAAACTCTTTATTTCCATTTTTGAACTAATATTTTTATACAAAAACAACATAAATTTTTAAAACTTTAGTAAAATTACCAAAATTTTAATCATATTTGTATTAAAGATATAAAATATAAATAAAATCTTAAAGCTTATGATTTAAGTACATTATTTGCGACCATTTTCAGTAAAAAAAAACCCTAAAGTTCTGCTAAATTTTGAAATCTAATCAGTTGGCATTAAGAAAATGATACTTATATCGTTTTAACATTATTGAGCTTAATATTGAACAAAACCAAAGTTTTTGCAAAAGTTTAAATATTTTAGAATATTCAAAAATACTTTAAGATATTAATCGTTAATAGTTAAAAATGGAAAAATTTAAATTTTTTTTGAGTTTTTAAGTTAAAAGTTTAGGAGCTTGCCTAAAACTTTTACAGAAGTTTAGTTTCTTAAATTTAGAATTTTGATTTTATTTATGATATTTTTTCTAATCAACCATTATAACATATAATCTTAAAACTTTTACCCAAAGCTACAAAGCTTCTAAATTTATTAGCTTGAGCTTTTTAGCAAAATTTATAAATCAATGTAAATAAATGTATTTAAAATATCGAACCATTAACCCTGGTTAAAGGTTAATATTATTTTCTATTCTTATAGCTTTAAAGAAATAACATTACTGATAAGTTACTCATTTTTCAAAACCTACAAGGCACCCTTATTTTAAAACTGAACTCAATTTGCAAGTAAGTTTCTTAACTAAAATAGAGCTTTTGGTATCATTTAATTGTTATGAGCTTTTAAAATTACATAAGGTCCAAAATTTAATTCAATGTTTACAATTGGTCATCTGAGCACACTTACAAAATTTTATGAACTACTAAAAGCATGAAAACAGCCATATTTACATGAAAGCTTCCCTCTCTTTTCTCATATAGGATTTTGGTAAAGTGCCAAGCGCTTTAACTTTTTCAACTTGAATATTTACCGTAATTTGCGCATTATTGGAAGCTTCCAATTCAACGTTCTGAATGTTTAGTCAAAAACATTACAAAAAGCTTCATTTCAAAATATTAAATAAGCTTTAAATGTTTTGAATCAATCATCTTGATGCCAACTGATTGGATTACAAAGTTTGGCAGAATTTTACGTAATATGCTTAACATTTAAATCATATACCAATTTATTTATCAATTATTTCGCAAATAAATTAATTGAGCTTTTGCTCTAAGCCTTCCAAAAAGTCTTAGTGTAACTAACATACATATGAGCAGACTAAATTAATCGGATTCCGCATGTTGCTTAGCGTTTGGTTAAGCAAACTTAAAAATTTTGTAGGTCTATAAATCTAAAAAGATCGAAAATATTATGATTGAAACAAAAGCTTTTACATTTTAATGATTTGGCGAAGACACAACTAACTCTTTAATATCCTAAAATATGTTAAAGTTTTCATAAAAATGCAGCAAGTTTATTTAGGATCGATTCATTTTACTTGTTTTTTAAACCAAAGCTTTTAAATTAAAGCACAAGTTTAGTTAATCTTAAAAGTTTAATCTATATAAGTTTAACTTTTAAAAGCGTTTATCAAAAGCTTAAACAATAAAGCAATTCAGTAATTATTTTTATATTTCGATAAATAATTAATAGTTCAATATGTTTTTTTGATTAGCAAAATATCTAAAAGCTTTTAAGAAATATTAAGCCTAATATCAAATTTTAACTAAACCAAAGTATTGGACATTTTGTATGTAAATGTTTACTTGTTCTAGAAACACAATGATCAAAGTAAACAATCTAAATGCTTTTATTTTAACTCAATTATTTCCGAGCTTTTATATTTACCAGATTACGATTTAACGAAAATATTAATTTAAAAAAAGCTTAATTATTATGAAAACTTGCTTAATGTAGCATCATCACATACAGCTTAGAAATTTATTTTAAATAACTTTAAAGCTTCAACAATTTCAACAATTTGAGCTTTTATGCCATATATAAAAAACAAAATTATGGAAAATATAGAACCAGTCAACTAATTTTTTTTTGTGATTCTGAGAGCTTTATTGGTATTTTATACCGATATTATAAGGTTTTAGGAATAGAATATAAACAGTTATAAACAATTATACATTTTATAAAACCGATTATGTTGTCTTCGAAACAAACAAAATAAATTGTAATAAACGTTACTTTATTTGATTTTTATGAGCTTTTAAAATTACATAAAAACAAAAGCTTCTTTAAATTTGTAAAAGTTGTGCCTGTTTAGGATCGAATCATAAAAGTGTTGCATCTATTTAAAAGTTTTGGTTTAAACAAAAGCTTTTCTTAAATTAACAAAAGTTCCAAAAAGTTCTTTTAGTGACTTTAAGCACAATAAAAAGTCAAACCAGTTGAAAATATTTGAATTATTTTTATATAATTTTGACATAATTTAGGATATAGAAAAAGTAGTAGTATCTTTAGCAAAATGATAAAATTATGAAAGCTTTTGTTTTTATCAAATCATTTTCGAGCTTTTTAGGATTCTAGACCTACAAAATTTAGTTTACTTAACCAAATACTCTAAGCATCATGTTGGGTTCGATACATTTCATAATCATTTCTAGTTAAGTTACTTAAAGGTTTTTGGAAGGCTTGAAGCAAAAGCTCAATTAATTTATATATGTCTTAGTAATATGTCTTATTGAACTTCTTAGAACGATGTACTGAACGTTTTCACTAAATGAGAGTAGCATCCTTAATGTGTTGTAAAGCTTCTATTTAAAACTGTGTTACGAGAAAGAAACTTAAGTTGATTTCAACTTTTAAATTGATTATTAAATTTTCCAAAATAAGTAATCCACTTCGTTAAAAAATGTAGGATCGATTCATATTAATTCACTTGTTGCATTTACTTAAAGCTTTTGGTTCAAACAAAAATTTCAATAAATTTTGAAATAATTTTTGTGTCTTTAACCTAATTTTTTTAACTGAGATTTTGGAAGTTTAAGAGCTTTCATTTAAAATTTTAATTAAGTGAAAATGCAAATAAAATTTAAACTCTTTCGGTTTAAGAATTTTTTTTGTAAGCTTATTAAATTAAATCACTCTAAAGTTCTGTTAAATTTGGTAATCCGATCAGTTGGCATCTATATGTAACCGAGCAGATATATTAAAAAGCTAACGAAATATTTTGGTAAATTTTTTGTAACTTTCACAAATTACCTTTTAGCACGATGAAGTGAAATTTTTCCGTAATATATGCAAATTATATGGAATATTCAAGTCGATAAAGTTACAGTGCTTGCTAACACTTAATCTGCCTGTAAAATCCGTATAATTTAAAACGGAATATAATATAATTATATTATTAATTTATAACGGAATATATAATATAGAACCTATCCCACCTAGTTCTAAATTTCTTGTTATGAAAAATTGAGGGAATTACTTGGTCTTATGATAATTTATATCTCGAAGTGGTTTAGTTGTAACGAAAGCTTTAAAATTTGTATTGCTTGACTTAGGAATTTTATGAAAGCTTTAACGTTAAAGATAAATTAATTTCAAAACCTATATTTATTAGGTATTCAACTTTTCAAATACTGAATAAATTTTAAAATTAAAAACAAGTTTTAAGTTAAACCGAAAAGCTTTAGGTTGTTGCAACACTGCAACAAATTAGTCCTTACTTTAGTTGCAAACAGGGTGTTTTAATAAATTTAGGAAATTACTTGGTCTTATGAATCTTTAAATGTGAAAATAGTTCAGATAAACTAAAAGCTTTTACAGTTTATACTGTTTGACTTAAAAATTGATAAAAGCTTTTGAAGTTAAGTTTAAATACATTAATTACACAAACCTAGTTTAAAATTTCAACTTTTATAAAAAATTTCGCAAAGCTTTTAAAATACTGGAAACATGCTTAAATTAAAACAATTACGTCACTGAAACCATAAAGCTTTAGGTAGATGCAAAACTTATGATGAATTAATCATAAACGAGTCCTCTATCTCCAACAAATTATTTTGACAAATTTAGCAAATTTTTTTAAAAATTACATTTAAGAATTCAACTTTTAAACTACTTAAAAAATGCTAATAATTAAACAAACTTTTGTTTAAGCCACAGAGCTTTAGGTGAATGCGACATTTGTAACGTATCGATCTTAGCTAGTTGACAACAATTTATTTTGATAAGTTTAGGAAAGTGCCTCGTCCTATGCAAGTTTATATAAAAAAGTTCAGTAAAACCGAAAGCTTTTACACTTTATATTGTTTGACGTAGATATAATTAAAATAATTAAACTTCAAAAACTAAATTTAAGAATTTAACTTTTAAACTGCTACAATAATAGATTAAAACAAACTGTTGCTAAAGCTTTAGGTTGAAATGAATCAAACGTAACAAGTTGCAAACGGATTTTTATCAAATTTAGGAAAATGCTTGGATTTATGAAAAGTTTATAAATCAAAATAGTTCAGTTTTCATCAAAAGCTTTCACAATTTATATAGTTTAACTTAGCAACTGAACGAAAGCTGCTGACCTTTAAGTTAAAGGTAAACTTAATCTAAAAATTTAACTTTTGAAAAAATTTTAAAATTAAAACTAAAATTTATTTGAACCGCAAAGCTTTAGAACTTATCATGAATCGGTCCTAACTAGTTTCAAACTAGTTATTTTGACAAATTAAATAAATTCCATATTCTTATGAAAGTTAATAGCTTAAAAGGGTTCAATTAAGACGAAAGCTTTTACAATTTATATTGTTTGACTAAGAAATTGAATTAAAGCTTATGAGCTTAACTTAACGTTAAAAATAAATTAATTCTTAAAACTAAATTTTACAATGCAACTTTTTAAATACTAAATAAATGTTGAAATTGAAACCAACTTTTACTTAAGCCAAAAAGCTTTAGGTTGATGCGAAACTTATAATATCAAAAACGATCCCGATTAGTTGCAAACAAGTTAAATTGACAAAATTTATGAAGATGCTTACTTTAATGAAAGTTTAAACCTCAAAAAAAATCATTTACACCAAAAGCTCTTACAATTTATACTGTTAGACTTACAAACTGAATAAAAGATGTTGAGCTTAATTTCAATTAATAAATGCTTAATAAATTAATTTCAAAAACTAGATTTAAAAATTCAACATTTAAACTACTTAAAATAATAATAAAGCTTAAACAAACTTTTGTTTAAACCGTAAAGTTTTAAGTAAATGCAGCACTTATAATGCATCTTAACTCATTACAATCGAGTTGGTTAAATTTAGGAAATTTCGTGGTGGTATCAAGGTTTATATCTCAAAATAGATCAGTTCCAAAAGCTTTTACAATTTTTTACTTTTGGACGAAATAATATAAAAGCTTTTAAGCTTAACTATAAATATTATTTAATTTCTAAAACTAGATTTAAGAATTCAACTTTTCAAATATTGAACAGATTTAATTTAGAACATGGTTTTTCTAGGAAAAGCTTTCGGTAGATGAAACACTAATAATTGTTTTAAAAAATTTAGGAAAGTACTTGGTTCTATAAAAATTATACTAATAGGTTAGCTGAACTAAAAGCTCTTACAATTGTTCAACTTTTAAAGTGAATGAAAGCTTCCGAGCTTAAAGTTGAAGATAAATTCATCAAAAACAAGATTTAAGAATTCAACTTTTAAAATACTAAAAAATGTTAAAATTAAAACTAACGTTTGCTTAAACCTTAAAGCTTTAGTTATAGTTTAACTAAATTTAAAACTTCAAAGCATTGAGTGTAAGTTTTAAAAGAGTTTATGCATCTTAAAAGATCACATAAATAACTAAATACTAACACCAAAAGCTCTGCAAAGTTTAAACCCAAAAATGTTTCTAATGAATACAATTTATTGAAGGGTGTTTCAGGAGAAAACTCTTAAAATTTTAAAAATAAGAAAGAGTAAAATTTTAGCTTAAGTACAAAGTCTATATACCAATGATAATAAACCCTCGAGTGATTTCAAATTAATCTAATTGTATAAATCATTAAATCATTTTAAAACATAATCGATTATTTTATTCTTTAAAAATAATTATTTGTAATTTATTATTGCAAATAAATTTTAATTTAATTTTGAAACCCAAATCTTTTCCCAACAATACTATAAAATTCTTTTGAACAAATCAAAAAGTTATTTGTCTTCTCCGAACAATATTGTCAATTATAAAATTCGAAACCATCAATCTTGTATTCAATTGGAAAATGCGACTGAACATAAATACACAAACAAAACAAACACACATACATTATCCCAACATTTTGTGCGTAGGTATTTAATATTAATGTATTATTATATTGTCTTATCGAAAATAATTGAGAAGGATTAAGATTACGACAAAGAATAATGATTTCGATTTGTATATCAGTAATCCGATAAATGGAAAAATATCAAAATAGACTATGACACATTTCATTATCTCGAGTTATAATTATCGAATCTAAATATAAAACCCATCATTATCGATTTTTGTAATCAATAAAATGTATGACGTCATAGTAAAACCAACAAAGTTTTCGCTGTGAATCGCAATAAAAAGAACACTAAACGTTTTTTCCATCGTTAGATACGATAAAAACTTTCACGCGCCAACAAGTGGCTCATAACAAACGATATTTATTTATTTAAGTTGGGTGTCTTCATTAAAATTTTTTTTTCGTAAACTTTTTTTTATGTCTGAAGCTTAAAATACAGTTATTTAATTTTGAAATTAATTTTTGTTGTCTGTCCCGTATTCTAAGTATTTAAATAAGGTTCCAGATTAACTTTAAACCATATAGAGAGGATATATCTTATGTAAAATGGCTTAAATAAATTTTAGCCTGGGTGATCAAAAAATCTTTAGGCTTTCGGCAATTGCAACTAGATTTGTTCAATTGTTAGATTTGTACATCATAAAATAGACACCAAACCATATCCACATATTTCAGTTGTGACCGGACGTAAGCGTAGTACAGGATCTTAATTTTTCAAGGTTGTATAAAACCCCACATGGAATTAGCTCTAGCAAAACATTGATTAATGCGTTTTTTATTGCTACAAAAATGACACCTAGGTCTTTAATCTCAGATACTTTCTGTAGTGACGTATCAATAATGTTATAATGTTTTATAACAGGATTCACTTTTCGATTAATTGATGCAGTCTTACACTTATTCAAGTTAAGGAATAGAAGATTTGACTCATACCAAGTCGTTACATTGACAACATCTTCTTGGAGTTTTCCGGCATCACTTAGGTTCTCTACAGTTCTGTATATATTTAGATCGTCAGCAAACATTAAAATTGTTGAATGTTGTATGACTTCAGTGATTTCGGTAATGAACATGGGAATCTTGTGGAACACCAGAGGTAGCTTGTACTGACTTGGACTTCATATTTCCAATTTCAATGTATTGGATACGGTTTTTCAAGAAAGACTTAAACTATGGAACAAATTTATATAACCGTTCAAGTGCTTAACAGTGACTAATGGAGTAAAACACTTTAGCAAAGTCAGTGTACACCACATCAACTTGTTTATGACTTTCAACAACTTTGATTGTACTGCTTTTAAACTCAATAAGGTTAGTTGATGTTGATCTCTTTGGAATGAATCTATGTTGGTACGTCGAAACATGTCGAGAAACCACTTCTTTGAATGAATTACATATTATAAGTTCAAATAATTTTGGTATAGATGAAATCGACGGTAAACCTCTATAACATGATACATCATTTCTTGCCTCGGTTATGAACAATGGCATAGTTGTGGATATCTTCCATTTTTGAGGGAATCCTCCCAATCTCAGCGACTGATTGACTGATTGGCTAGCTTGGTCTTTTTTTTACAGAGAAGAAGCAGATTTATTAAGCTGAAATATGAGTTTTTCTTGAGTTGATCGGGAATAACGGTAATATTTGGTAAAAGAAATCTGTCGCCTATATCATAAAGTCATTTAACTTTCGATAATCGAACAAGATACGACATTTTTCTATTCCGTATTCGGGTTTTTCGGTAAATTTCTTGTATCTGTCCCATTATTGTTTCCGTGATCATAATCCTTTTTTAGTGTGGGGTTGAAGTACCTCTTAAAGAAAAGAACTTAATGATGTCTCTAGTATAATTTTTCCAAGAAGTCGGTTTTATATTTGGAAATTTTTCTCGGCGAGGTTTAGAATTATTTGGTTTCTAAAGCGCTAATGGAAGCATTAATCAAAGGAATTAGATCGTGCGATGAGCTGTTATTGCTGTGCTGCATTACTGCATTAAAAATAATGCTTCTGCAACCACATTAGTTTTGATGGTTTGTAACTAAGTTCAAAGTTACATTCCTCTAAAATTGCTTTCCACCGTTTCATTTTAGAAATATTATTTTTATTCCTGAGTGCGTATAGGTAAGCGACTGATGATCAATGAACATTTCTTTTTGGTCATTATAGGAAATTCCTCAATGACTTTAAGACTAATACCGCTCCAAGTGCAAAATTTGATGCATCGGTCGTTAACTGAAATTATTTTTCAAAGTTTGGAAATGTAAGTAATATGTACATCATGAAGGCTGTTATTTCTTCTTCCTTCAAAATGACTTGTTTTCTTTTTGACAGGGTTTCGGTCACAAGTACACCTTTCCCTCTTAAAATTAGGGTAAGGTATCCATATTAATGGATTATATTTTTAATATATTTTTATAAAGGATTTAATATAATTCTAAAGGTTAATGATTAAAACATTCCGCCGCCGTTGACGCGATAGTGTCAAATGTTGGAATAAGGCACAATTTAGAAATAGGTCGTTTTAGTATGCTACCATTTGGAAGTTTGATTGAAACTACTCTTACTGTACCGTCATCACCGGGAAGTAATTTAAGAACTCTCGCAAGAGACCATCAGGTAGATGGTACATTTTGATCTTTAGACAATACTAGATCTCCCATTTTAAAGTTTTGGGTTTTGGTATGCCATTTATGAAATTTATTATTTAATGGTGTGGCATACTCTGGAGACCATTGTTTCAAAAATCCTTGTAGTAATCCTTGTAGTAAACGAGTCATATCGGACATATCGGTTGCTAGTTCAATTGAAGTTGCTTTTGAGGCCATGCATACGAAAATTACTATATATGCCTTAAAAAGCTTTGCTCCACGCTAATTTGTTGTTTTGAGTAAGAAAAGGGCCAGATAAATCAATTTCCACTTGAAAATGATCCAATTGAAATGAAAGGTCAAACTGAAGGATTGACTCTGCATGATGGAAGTTTACACATCAGCTGTTGTTGTTGTTGGGTTGTAAAACGTCAGCAGACGAATCACATATGAACTATTCTTCGAATTAAAGTTTTGCTTCTTTGATTAGCAAATCGTTGTCGTAGTATAGTGCTCATTATCTTAGGTCCAGCGTGCAAGTTTCTTGGATGATTGGTGTCGTGGTATATTTGGGCAAGTTAAAATCGTCCTCCCCTCGGAGTACACCGTGAAAGTCGACATTTGGATGGAATAATTTATTTAAAAGCTAATTAATATCTTAAGTATATGCTTCGCGTTGTACGAAACGGAAAATCATATATTCGGCATTTGTTATTTCATTTAACGTGAACCTTTTAGTGCTTACTCGGCAAGAGGGTTTCAATCATAAGTTAGCCTTGTAACGAAGAAGATAACCCAGGATATGTACGTTTGATTGAGTGGTAGCAAAGTTTGTAATAATATCACTAGTATTATTAGTTATTATTCTGATCATGTAGAAATTTCAGTCGAATAATCCAAGTTTCTAGTTGTAACATTTCCTCTGGATTTACTTTACGAGTACCATAATCAGGAGGGCGGTTTTCGGTTAACATAAAATACCATTGACATAATTTTAATAATTGCATTATTTCAGCCACTCGATTTGATTGGAATGTTTCCAATAATTTCAGTGGTTCAGAGTCGTAGTATAATTAAACTTGAGGTTTCTTTGATAACTGGATTGATTCTAGTATGGTATTCATGAGGCGGATTAGCAGGGTTGCCGCACTTATTTCCAGATTGAGGATTCTGAATGCCTTGATTGGTGTTACTCGAGTTTTTACAATAATCAAGTTCATCTTCAGTTGTACATTAGTAATTGGTCTTGTATAAATCACAGCGGAGTATGCATGTAAAGATGCATCTCCAAATCCATGTAACTCTACTGGCTGGTCAGTCGTATGCAGCCATCTTGGGTATTTTAATTGAGTTAAATAATGTAACTGCTCTTCTAAATATGACTCTAAGATGTGAGATGGTTTAGTCCTTCATCCCAACTTAGACCATGTTACCAAAGGGATTGGACCCAATGGATCGTATATCTTTGCGATTTCTTAAAAAATAATCTTTTTGTAAATTGGCTTGTTTGAGGTAATGATATCTTGAAAAACAGATAGTCTTGGATTTTATGGTACCTAATACCAAGAACTATGATCTTCAATGTCTCGATTTTCTATGGGAATGATTTGATGGCCATTTGCGTATAATGAATCCGCCAAGTTTAAATAATTCAGGAATACTACCTTGTATTAATTGTGCAATAGTTAAATCATTATCACCGGACATTAGATCATCCATATACAAATCCGATTTTAGCATACTAATTGCCCTTGCTTCGGAACTTTAAACTATATTTATCTGCAAGATAAGGTAGTACTGCCGTTGCTGGAAACGGAGCTGAGTTGGTACCGTAGGTGACGCTTTTTAATCGATTATGTTTAAGATCAGGATGTTGGGTTATTTCTCCAAATGATTCTGTGATAATATTTATCGGAATTTGATATTTGAATTTGCCGAAACATCTTCTGTAGGTTAGCAGATATTAAGCAAACTATCATGGATAACCGGCCCTACTAATAAATTATCATTCAAAGACTGATTGTTGGTGGATTTGGCTGAAGCGTCGAAACCTACACGCACCATTGTGGTGGTACTAGATGTTTGTATTACCGGGTGGTGGAGTAAATAAAATACCTTGTTATCAGGTCTATATCCAAATTCTGGTGGAAAACATTTGAAAGACAAACAAACAAACGGTAATTTTGTTGTCTGCTATTGTAGATGTTTTGGTAAAGTTGGTAATTATTTGTTCTTTCTCGCTCAATGGTTTGATGGGTGTCACTTCTTCAATTTTCCAAAATCGTTCAATTGCGTCTGCTATTTATGAACTATCGTTATTTGCGCCACACATGGCTAAATAAGATAAATTTTCATTTTGTTTGGTAATGAAATGAGAAAGTCAATAATGTTCAATTAACTTGCAATAGCGAATTTTGAATTAAATGCCACGAGATGATTGTGATTGCCTTGTTAAAATTTCACATCATGAAGCGACTAAAAAGAGTGCGTCGATCCTGCTTTTGGTTTTAATGGTATGTTGGTCACTAAGGCAGTTGTAACATCTATTTGATTTGACTATTAACTCTTGACGAGCTACAACAGACATAGCTCGGAACTTTTTGCAAACGTAAATCTATGATCTACGTGGAAAATCAGACAAATGGACAATTGAATAGCAGAGTAAAACATTTTAGCTGTAGCCTGCCTAATGTTATAGTTTCGTCTGCCGTTATAATTATAAGTTCGTCTTGCTAATACGGGTTCTGGATTGGTTTCTACTAAAGCATCCATATGTTCATTAAGAAATCAAGAAATTGCTGTGATGTGAAAGGTATTAATAAGAGTAGTAAATTTGGTAAATTGTCTCTTTATGATACGATTCCGTTTAATTAAAGCTTCCATTGCTTTTAATTTTATTGAATGTTAATTAATCGTTAACCGATCAGAAACAACCATTTGCATTCCATATGGCTATTTTGAGAATATTAATTTTTGGTTTTTCGCAACTAACTGCATCAATGTGTTCATATTTTTGCATCATCAATAGATCCATGGTTCTCTCCATTATTGACATAAAGATAAAGATAATTATTGATAATGCTTCCCTTTAACTGGCTTGTTATCAGTTTCTAATTCGAGACAAAACATTGGCTGTGGCCACTTATCTCGATTTATGATGTTGGTTATTGATTTTGCAATGAAGTTCTCGGCAGCGAGCGCAACATGAATATATCATTAGTGTCTACGTAACTATCAATTCCTTTGAAAATAACAACTAAACATTTTTATCTTTTTAGTTTCTTTAATATATTTCCTTTTATAATCAAAGAAAAGTTATAAAAAGCTTTATAAAAGTTATAAAGCTACAAATGTTACCCTCCGTAAGCACTTCAATTTGTATTATTAGGTCTATTTGATTCTTCTGTCAAATATATTAAGGGCGGTTTTTCAGTTTTCACCTTATTTTCTGTAGGCAGATCTTCAATAGTCTCGTTTGTTTGCAAGACAGAAAAACGGTTCAATGTAGTAACTCAAAACTAGCCACCCTATACTAAATTTGTTTAAGCTTGCACTTCCGCCTGATCTTGGGCTTCTTTTGCTTTTAATTTGAACAGTTATATATCTGTCCATACCCGTTTGCATAAGTTTTTGTTCGCACTGATCTACATCGCATTTTCATCATCAATTGTTTTCACTTTATAATGAAAAATTTAATGTTGAAGCAATTTTTTGCTCGAGCACTTTTTGTTGTATTATTGGGCTATACAATATTTTATCCACTTTTCCTACCTATCAATGACGTAGTGATAGATGTTAAATCACCAGTAGACATAGTCCGCAGATATACTGGTGGTGATTGTGCAACATGTTTTTTGTTCGAGTTCTGAGCACCATTGTTCTGTATTTTAGCTAATAATCAGCATTTCACACTGAAACTATTTTATTTAATCAATTGTAATTTTATTTTTGTTTTTTTAATTTTTACTTGACGGTAGTCAAATTGCGAATTGTAATAGTTGATGCAACTTCTATTTAATTGTTAAACGCAAAAGGTTTCACCATTTCTATTGTTTTTCTTAATAATTAAATGAAAGCTTTAAGCTTAACGTGAAAAATAAATTAATTTGATGAATTCAATCAACGGTTATGCTCTCTATGGGCATTTTGAATCTTTGAACTTTTATTTGTTATTTAGCTCTACGATCGAATAAGAAATTCTTTTGTCTACACTGTCTATTCGCGGTATTTTACACTTAAGCTTTATAAAATTGACTTAAAAGTCATGACTAAAATGTTAAACTATGTTAAATACAATTTTGACACCCAAAACTCAATTTTCAGAAATTGATGTAGCAAATCCATATCTACTTAGTTACGGAAGCAATAAGAAGCGAATAGACACTGTCTATTTGCGGTATTTAACACTTAAGCTTTATAAAATTGACTTAAAAGTCTTGACTATAATGTTAAACTATGTTAAATACAATTTTGAGACCCAAAATTCAATTTTCAGAAATTGATATAGCAAATCCATATATACTTAATTGTGAAAGCAATAAGGAAACATCAAAATACCTTATCCATACAAAACATTTAATGCAACAACATAGTAACACATTAAATCGATTTTTATTAAAGTTAATCGATTTATTAGTATCATATCATCAGATTAGTTGAAAGCAACTAAATTAATTTACCAAGTTAAAGTTATCAACCACTATAATCCTATCAAAATAGTGTAATGGATTATCTTTAGATTATTACCACACTAAGAAGTAATTTTTAATTGGATTTACTAGAAAATATTAAACGATTATAACTTAATAAGGTTAATCACGTAACAAAATGTATAATTATAACATGTTGCAGCAATTTAATATCCATAATTTATGCAAATTGCACATATTACATCACCCTAATGTATACACAATGAACTAAATTTAGTATTGCACCTGTTACATTTCATGATAATGACGAACAATACTTGTAAAAAAAAATGTAAAATGCAAATTAAATTTTCCACAATAAAAAGCACAACATGAAAATTAACTTAATGCAGGTAAAACATAAAAAATTTTTCACGTCTTAGTCTGTAAACGTATATGCAAATTAATTGAAGAAAATTGTGCATATACTGTACATATTATGTACAAATAGGTGTTAATTTGGTGTTTTTAACATGGGGGAATTTTGTTCAACAACAAATTTATTAAAAGCTTGCTAAAAAAAGCTTTTAATTGAATTCCATATATGAATTTTAACATGACTTAAGGATATACATTTTTTTGTTGTTGTAAATTGCTTTATTTATATATGCCAACAATTTTAGTCTGGCATCGTAAACTGAATTTGGAAATCCTTATCACTGTTTATGTATGTATATGTCTGCTATTTTCTATTCTCAAGAGGATGAGTTTTTCGCAAAGCATCGCATATACCAAATTTTCAACTTTTAATAGGTTTATTTTGTTGATTTTGTTTTCGATGGCAACATAAAAAACGAAATTATTTTCGTTTACAAAATTGGTTTGCTATACATCAGCAGCTTATATGCTTATATACAGTACTGTGCAATGAAATCTGGGTACTACAAATCTAACGGACTGCACCAAATCTTACAAATTAGATATATATATAAAATTTGGACTGCTTGCAGTTTTGTAGTATAATTGTGATCTTTTATTTGACTTAATTTCATTATACAAAACTGAGCAACCAATCAAAGTCATGGCTACATCATGCAAATATTTGCCCAAATAAAGAATTAATTGAAGAACTTATAGTCAGAAAGGATTTAAAATCCTACCAAACAAAAAAAAATCAAAGTTAGCCTTCCACTTATTATAATAACATTTGACAACGCTGAGAGCATTGATAGTGTATAAGGATTCAAAGACTACAACTGTCAAGCGTATAACTTCACATGCAAATAGGAACGCCAGATGCGTAAAAAGCGACCTGAAAAAAAACTCCTCTTCAGCAAGGAATATTCCAAAAAATGTTTAAATATCCTGTTGAAGTAAGAAAGTTCGTTAACGAAGAAGGAAAAGCTCATCAAACTTGGTAGAGAACTAAGGCCCCTAAAGACAACACAATCCCTAACAACACTGCAACAAACTTGAACTACAAATAAAGCAGATTAACCGAGCAATTGGTGCAGTGGTTAAAGCTGCGGTGTTTAGGACGGGAAGTACCGGGTTCAAATCCCAACAGGAGAGGGTTGCCAAAGAGGTTTTTCTTCGCTTGATTACGATCGGTGATGACAATGAACACAACTATGACCCACTGTTGGAGTGCCGAATCCATAGGCAAAACCATCATCCATGCCAGTACAGGCTGGCTGGAGCAATGCAATGTACATATGATATGAATATTTAAAGCACACCTGTATTCGTGCATCCTCAGTTTGGCTACGGCGTAAAGTACGACGGTAAAATTAACCGCGAAAGAAATGGGAAAGCTTCGGCCCCATAGCAGATTGCATGGAATAAACACTAAAAAAAAGATTAATAATGAGACACCTGCTAATTTCCTAAGGAACCTGACAAGTAAACCTGACTTGAACTACTCCTTGTGGAAGGCCACCAAAAGTTTGAAAAGATCTAAAATGCGAGGTTGGTGGAACCTGAGCTCGCAGATATAAGCAAAAATCTGATCTGTTTGCCAGACCAAAGTGATCTTCTAAAGCGGTTCTTGTAAGCTGGTAAGCTGGACTCCTTTTTATCTAAGGATGCAATTAGCTTACCATCTTTCAAAATATGTCACTGAAATTTTCGCTTTTCTACCATTTGCTTCCAGAACGAAGTAGTTTTCTGGTTGTTTTTTGACAAAGTATTGGCCATCGTCCACGGGTGACATGGTCTTATTACGTCATTTCGAATAAAAGCGTATTAAGTATAAAATAGCGACGGAAGCAACAATCTTATATTTTGCTTCTGAATTTTGAGGAACTCTGGCTGAGCTGTTAAAAAGTAATTGAAAAGTTGTCCCATATAATGTTTCGGCTGGAGTTGCACCGATATCTAACTTGCGTGTTGTGCATAGACCAAGTAAAACGATGAAAATATAAAGGCTGATTTGGCGGTATTGTTGTCAAAACTTTGATTTGGTATGAACGTGCTGCTTCGTTCTTAGACTAAGCCATTAAATTTTTAACGAACGTTAATCCTTCCTAAGTTTCAGCCAGATATTTATCGTGATGAGTAATTTGCTCATAGCAAGAATGCCAGGGTGAAATAGTATCAATAGTTTGACCGTATGTGACAGTGATTTCAGACCATTTGGAGTGAACAGATAGCCTATAAATTCGAATTTGTCCTTGGAGTATTTTTCAATTGGCGATGTTTATTCGAAGTCTAAAATTTCGAAACCATTGAAAAGTATTTGAAGAGACTTAAAATGTTGCTGCTCGATGTTGATGTGATTATTGCTGTCTTGAGTATAACTGCCGGTTCTATTGGAATTTAATGAAAATCCTAATTCAAGTCAATTTTGGTGAAGACTTTTTTGTTGCCCACGGCGTTTCTACAGGCTTTAATATACAGCAAACAGTATTTGTCCGGTACAGTTGTCGGTACAGTTTGTTAAGTGCCTATACAAGAATCATCTGTTTCCTTCACCATATATATAGTGGGCTTGCAAACTGACTCTTTGGTCTGCAAAGGTAGTACATATGTCACTACATCACCTTATCTGATATCAAGCTAGTGATAGTGCTTGCCATGGATCTACGCAATATTGACCGCTGTATACATTTTTTATGTTTTCTCCCTTTCTAAAGGGCCAACACTGCGACCAAAAAGATATGTTGTGCTCTTGGGATTTATTAGTTCAAAAGCTTCTCCACCTTCCTAATAAAGGCGAGACTGCTACTTGCGGAGGCCAATTTACATTTCTCCGGGGTTAAATACCTCTCTTGAAAATAAAGCCACCTCAAGGTACATAGAGCGCCACACTCACATAGTATATGCTAGTTTCTATCTCTTTTAAACTGAGTCGGCACTCCCTCTCTGAGGACAGGTTCATTTTAGTCAAATGATATCTCAGGTTACAGTGTCCTAAAACAATCCCTCAAGTGTCCTAATATTCCTTTTACTGAGATTGACCGCCAATTCCTTATGATGAAATGGTCTGATCAAATATTTGGCTTGTCTGAGGCTGGGAATACAGTTCCAATAGGTCAATCACTATATTTCTTCCCATTTACCAATTGTGTAGGCTGCAGAGGCCCCCGGGATACCACAAAAAGGCTCATGGCTAATGAGTGTAGTCGACAAGGCTGCCCATGTAAGCTTGTCGGCTATCTCATTTCCAGTGATGCCCTTGTGAACAGGTACCCACCGCAACCTAACTTTGTTATGGTAAGAGAGAGATTGTAGTAGATTATAACAATTTTTAACTGACTTAGAATCCAGGTAATTAGAAGCCAGTGTTTTTAATGTTGCTTGGCTGTTGGATAAAAAAAGAATTGAAGTTCCTTTAAGACTTTTGTTCATAATAGTTAAGATGCAAGTTTCAAAGCCGTGAATTTCGGCTAGAAAAACACTGGTATAAGTTCCCAGTTATTTCGATATTTTGTGGTTGGGTCCAAAGACACATATGCCAACTTCACTATCCATTTATGATCCATCTGTGAACCAGACTAGGCTGCTAGACTTCATAGGAGGTCCACCAGTAGTATCCCAGTCTGTTCTTTCAAGGACTGTTACCCCAAAATTCCTGCCAAAGTAGATTTCTTTAGGCATAACGTCCTCGACTCTAAGGAACATATCTAATTCTGAAAGTTGATTCAAAATGCCCAACTGACCCATATGATCATCTTGACTATATTGATTTACTAGCTGTAATCTAACTGTACAAATAGCTGCTGATTTTTTGAAGTAGATATGCAGTGGAACGAGACTGATGAGGTTAGCTTGTTAATAAATTTTTGTTGTACCTTGGACTTATCTATCTATGATGATTTTTTTGTTTTTTAGGTTGCAGTAATTCACCTAATCCTATCCAACTACAGATGGAACACTTACCGAGTCACCAGAGAAGTACGCAGAGGCACACACTGCCTCCTGCATGCCCCTGCCAGTTGGTACTTCCAGGATTACTGCCACCGAATTCTTAGTGATGAACTCTGGAATTGGAAGAACATTAATATTAGGTGAAACAAATATTGCTGTTCGGGAAACTTTTTTGATTTGTATGCATCAGCTTAGTAAGAAAGGGACACTTGCATTTCTTGCAAGTTTTAACATAAGATTGCCTATTAAGTGGTTACTTATGTTCCCATTCTTTTCTCAAATATGTTTTATTAAATTCCTGATTTGCTAATTTCAAATGTTTAACGTATTTTAAAATCCAGATTAATGCATGGAGATATTATCTAAAGATCAGAAAAAAATCTTAGAGGAAGGACTATCCTCGCAGGACCATTTTTAAAATATAAACTACCGGTTTAATCGACTTTTAAAAATCTAACACTCTATATTATAGTAGGATAAATCACGGAAAGGCAATGTCAGGGAGCTGACTTGTGGAAAAATAATGGGACGCCCTCGGAGTAGCGAGCCTTAAGACATTTGTTTTGAAAATGCAAATTTTTTTGGATTGTAAATCTGTATCCTCTGCGTATCTGTTCTACTAGCAATGTGATTAGTACAGACCTAAAAATGACAATTCAATATTAATTCAAGTAATATGACGCCAACCTGTGACACCAAAATGAATTAATTACGATAGAATTTTTGAGATAATATTTCAAAGTGATTAAAAATCATGATAAAAAATCATGTCGAACTTTATCACCATTGTTAGGTGGCTAATATTCAGTTGGGAAATAAATTTCTGTGGTGCAAAACTATTTGGAATGTAAATAGTACAGTTTAAAAAATAAAGAACTGTGAGTATTCAGGAAATCGTTTAGATCTGAAGTTAAATTAAAATCAGTGTACATTTTAACAGGCAGATACCAAAAATAAAAAAACTGCTTGTCGCGCTTATTGCTGAAATTCTGCTTATCTTTTTTTTGGCCCAGCAACTTTTTCAATTAAGTTACGTTAATATTAAACTTAAAATATCCGGATGTCATTGCACAGTACTGTATATGTATATGTAGCATATAATCAGTGTTCAACATTAATGTTGGTTTTAGTCCTTAAGTTTTTTATGTTTAGTTTGGATATTATACGATAACTAGTTGACTACGTGTCGGTCGATATTTGATCCTACTTTGGGAAATTAATATTTGACTTCAATATAAATTTATCGAATGAAGTAATCATCAGAAGAAAGTCAACTAATTTTCCAATTAAGCCAATATATTACGTTTACTGATGTCAAAATAACTTTTAGTTTTATTGCATTGAACTCACCACCGATTTTAGATAGAAGATAAAAATTTAATCGGTATAATTGGTGTGATATCTTTACGGCTGACCGATTCTAACGTAAATTCAACACTGTTTAGTAAGTTAATAGTTTTTGATGGATACATAAAACTTTTTCCAGTGAGATTTAATGTTTGTTATTGGTAAGCTGTTATATATTTGCCGGCGATTAGCTGAAATTCTTAAATATCTTGTTCTGGAGACTCTCTCTATAAAACAGCGTTGGGAGCTTTTTATTCATTTACATCGACGACCGATTTGCCTAAAAAAAATGTAATGCCGGCTGTATGGACGTAGTTATTAGTCTATTGGTGGCCCAGAAGTTTCAAAATATGGATCAGCCTGGATTAATTTCCATGGATTTAGGGCTGCTTTGGCATTTTCTGCGATAAATCTTGCCTTTATCTTAGACCAGCTTCATCTTTAATGAAAGTTGCTCTATAAACAAGAATATTAGCAGACGAATCAGTTCATTGCAAGTAAAGCTTCCTTTTACTAAGGTGGTTCTTAGAATGTTGCACTCATTTATTAATTATTATTGATCAAGTGGACTTAAGGTCTCTTAAGGACATTATACTTCAATACTTTTTCAGATTCACACAAACTCATTCAACCCATTCACACAATTATAGTATACCACCTGCGCATTGCTTAGCTCCATGTCACCCTGTGCAATGACATGAAAGATGGATCGAGCCATGTGTTCTGCAAGAAAACACTCTAAACGCATTATTAATGGAATTTTACTCAATTTACATTTAAATAAAATCGAAAATTTTAACTCAGTTTTTCCTAAATATGTAAGGCTATTATAGACTGTCAAAATTTAGAATTTTGTAATTTCGATAAATCATGATTTTTTTAAACGTAATTTCGGGTATCTAGAATTTTCTAGATAATCCTATAAATCCAAAAAACCACTCTCAACTCATTATCAATGGAATTCCACTCATTTTACATTTAAAATCAATCGAAAATTTTAACTCAGATTTTCCCAAACATGCAAGACTGCTTAGTCTGTCAAAATTTGAATTTTTAATTTTCAAAATATCAAGATTTTTTTAAACGTAATTTCGGTTATCTAGAATTTTCTAGATAATCCTTTAAATTCCAAAATCCACTCTCAACTCATTATCAACGGAATTCCACTCATTTTATATCTAAATAAAATCGAAAATTTTAACTCAGATTTTCTTAAATAAGCAAGACTGTCAAAATTGTAATTTTTAATTTTCAAAATATCAAAATTTTTTTAAACGTAATTTCGAGTATCTAGAATTGTCTAGACCATCCTAAAAATCGAAAAATCCACTCCAAACTCATTATCAATGGGATTCAACTCTTTTTACATCTAAATAAAATCAAAAATGTTAACTCAGATTTTCTCAAATATGCAAGTCTATAATGGCAACATGCTATTTACACGAGTACAGTAAACCCCACCTGCGCATTGCTGAACTCCATGTCACCCTGTACAATGACATGAAAGATGGATCGACCCATGAGTTCGGCACACCAATAGGGAGTCAGAGTTGTTTTCATCAATATCACCGATAGTAATCGTGTGTGAAAAATTCGCTTTTGCATCCTTCCCCTATTGAGATTCGAACTCGGTAACTCTAGCTCCAAGCACCACCGCTCTAACCACTGCATCACTCATTCGGTTAACAAGTTTAACTAGGTTTTAACCAGTTTGTATTACTGTTATTACTATGAAGCAGGCCTTGCATAATTCACCACTTTTTTAATTTAAGTTTGTGTTCCGAAAGCAAATAATTCATAATTAGTGATTACAATCCCCAGGGTTGATAATCCTGGATTCTCCGTAGACCTCCTGGAGAGCGAAATTTCAGCAAATCAAAATAATGTTCGCAGTCAACGAATTTTTGCTAAAATTTAACTCTGACCATGATGATGACGACGCGACGGAAAATAAAGTGAACCAGAAAAAGACACAGAGGAAACACCCCAAAGTTATTTTGATAATTCACAAACTAATATCAAACCGATTGGATACAATTCGCAAAATTATTGAAATTTTTCGATATTGACCAACAAAAAATGATAGGATTTTACAAAAGTATATTACAGAAAGTAGCAGCCAAGATAAGGCCTTATCGCTAGACACGAAAACTCTTTAAAATCGTTAAACAACAATAAATCTATAAAGTGGTTATTACCGAAAACGGAAATTGTTTCTTAGCAAACCTAATATGTATAAGTTCAAATATTTATATTGCTTTTGTTTTTATTTGTATGAATAGCCTTAGTCCCTGGATCCCGAGATTTAGAATCACTTAATCCCGTAATCTCGAAATTAGATAAATGAGTAGGAATTGCAAACTCTAGGCACAATGGATTAAAATATACTATTTAAGAAACTTACATTTGTTAGATTTTGCTCCCCATAGCAAAAACTACATCAATCACGTTTTTTGGTGTTGGATATCCCTTTCGTATCCATTAAAATAATAATAATAATAACTTTATCGTAAGCTCAACCTACACAAATGTGTTGGCAAAACAAAATGTTCAAAATTTGTTTTACTATATAAAATATCATCGTAACAAAGTTCCGACCTACACAATTGTGTAACACTTGGAAATTGTGATATAATATTTTAAAGGTTTTTTGAAATTGAGTGGTTTTCAATTGGTATAATCATCAGGATTACAGGCCAAAGTTGACCCTTTACTGAGATCTTTTACAACATCTTTCAGGCCATATTTTTACAATTCGTATAATACCGTTTTTACCAATAGTGGTTCCATCTATTAGAAAAATATTTGGACAAAATTAATGAGGTAAAATAATATTTAATATTTAAGTTTTGTAACCTAATAAAAGCTTACACAAATGTGTAAGTTGGTTTTTAAATATGGTTACTTTTGTATCGAACGAATTGGTTGGAAATTTATACACAAATGTGTAAGTTGGTTTTAATCGTATCTATAAATAACTTTCGATCTACTAGAACAATCAAAAGTTAGCGACACATTTGTGTAGGCAGGGGACGAAATGGATATATAATGTCTGTATTCAGTCTCAGTTGTTCTGTATTCCTGTCAACATGTACAGGTACATCTGCGCTCGATAATCCTAATTTTTTTTCATGTAGCTATGGTTGCAGCTATACCACATTAAACGAGTATATGATAATATTGGTCCAATTAGAGTCTAATTGGTCTATGATGTGTTTGGCCCTGAATAACTTGTTCAGACCGAAGGTTGCCCTGGTATCAGTAACCTGATATCCGAGGTTGCAGTTGCAAGCAGTATGGTCGAATCTTTGCAATTGTATTTTCTTTTCTGTTGATCGTTTTGTTTGTAACTGCCAAACATTTTTTACCGTTGCACTACTTTTTGCCTCGATTTCTGTTTTGATATATTGCATCGCTTCGAATTCCGTTAGTTCTATATTAGTTCTAAGTTTTTCAAAAGGATGCTGTGTTTTGTAATATCGAATTTTTTATTTGAAAGAAGCAATCGATCGAACTTTGTTCCATCTGTTGGTGTATATGCAAAGGTTGTGGTTTAATCGTTTTGTTTCACCTCGTAGTTTGTGGCGCAATTATTCTTGTTGTTTTTGTGGTTGATGTTGATAGTGTTTTCGTGTTGAGCATATTTGGTCATATTTTTGGGTTATTTGAGTTAAAATTCTTACTGCCTTTTGTTGTTTGTTTAATTGGTTTTGATTGCAAACACGAAAATTCAGCTTTTAGTGATAGCTTTTAGTGATTGCGTCACTATTACTCCGCAATTGCGCATGATTAGTGACAAAATCTCACCCACGTCCAATATATTATCAGTATCCATTTGATTGTTTTTGCTAGTTAAGACTTGCTAAGCTGTACAGATGTTCTGTTATAACCTTTTAGAATCAGCCTATATCCTTTATATAATGTTTGAGATGCGTATGATTGATTGCGAACATTTTCCACTGTTCATTTCTTCTTTGCTGAGTGTTCGGTTACATAAGGGGATATTTTCTATTTTTCAGAAGGTTTTGATTGATACTCTGTATAATTATCAATTGCTTCCTTTCCAATGATTTTGTTACTTTTGAATTAAATTGCAACCAGTTTTCTAATCGCCAAAAACAAGAGAATGAATTTTATAATTTTTTGCTGACTCATTCCAAAAAAGTCGGGTTGCCCGATTAAGCATTATTTTTTTGCATTTTAGCGATTGCCACGCATTCTGTTGGTTTTCTTTATTTTTAGATTGACATCTTTAACAGATTTGTAGCAATGAATTTTGTTGAATTGTGACAATCAGCTAAGGCATGGCTTAAAAATATCCAGATTAATTTTGTTTATGGGGCAATGGGGTCACCGGATAAGGCCCTTGTTATATTACTGTCGATTTCTTGGTAATAGTCCTTGGAGCATGAGTATAAAACGTTGGATTAACCTATAGCAGATTTTTTGAAATGTTTCTAGTTCCAACGGTTTATTTAGTGGCTCCTTTAACGTACTCCGCGTTAAACTTTTGAACACTAATCATTTTATGCCTTAGTTATATTTAGATAAACACCTTAGCCCGATCTTCTGAACAGTGGATTATAATTTAAACTGCTAGTATCTCTTTTATTTTGTGGTACATTTTGGAACTTAATCCGTTCCGGTATATTGTGATCTCTTAACGTAGGTTAACCTTCCTTTTTCGATATGTTTTATCTCAATTAGATAGTAGTCTAAAGGTTGGATTAAAGTTTGTAGAAAAAGACTGGAAGTTTTTCAAGGAATTTCTTTGGAATTCAAATATTATATTCAAATATATTGTTAAACTGGAATGGAGTTCATGCTACAAATTACAAATAATGTAGTATTTACCGACGTTACAAAAATACGAAAATAAGAAAAAGTTCTAGATGTTAGCTTTGGAAAATCCCAAAATGCATCAAGTGCTCTGAATTGCTCGATAAAGGAAATTATGAGAGGGCAATCCAGTTCACCATACGGGAACTGCTAAATACGTGAACTAGAATGAAGATTATATTACGGCCACCATATATTAAATAGTGCCATCTATATAAGAGTGGTGGAAGATAAGTAGTATAAAATACACTCATCCGTAGTTCCTTTATTGAACGCACGGATCAAAAAAACGGATCAAAAGTGTGAACAAAAAAAACAAAATGAAATCAGTTAATAAAAGACGATCAAACGAGTGAGAATTATAATAAAAAAAAAGATTTTTATTTTGGTAATAGCGGAATCAGATCATGCTACAAATTTGAACGGATGGATGTAGTACTTACAAACGCTAAAAACGCTCAAGATCATCATCAGCTCCATCTGTTTATTTGTAAACATCAATTTATGTTTGAATTAGAATGGAATAACAGATGAACTACTGTGTTGCCTATAGTAAGGATACGAATAGGTTGTTAAATGAGGAGCTATATGTGTAGAATTTGGATGTAAGATTTGTGATGAATTATTGGAATATGATTGGAATATCCAGAATATTGCTAAGAGATTTATGAAGGCTTTTTTGGCAGTTTCTAATTACTATAAGTATGATAAGATATCAAGACCAGATCTCTTATTTTAACGGATGTTTTTGAGAATTCGTAGCCTTTATCAAAATTGCAACTTGCTATACTTAATCATTCAGTTTTAGTGATGGTATCTTATTACCTTAATTTCTTAGCTTTTTATCTAACTTCCAAACCGAGGTGGGATTAGGTTTTATATATAGAAAGCTTCTTTTTTATTTCTGTAACTTCTGATGAAATTAAATTTCGGCGAGGGAACTTTAAAATTACTACTTTGAGTATATATCAAACATCACACTACGTTACTTGATATCACACCGTGGTATTGAGTGTGATACTCACCGTTGACATAAAATGAAAATCCGCTACCAAATGATAGGTAAACCAGCATATTCATTAGGGTTAACAACTTAAACGTAACCACAAGTTTAGAAAAATTGTATATAGTTCGAAAATACAGCTCGAAGAATATTGTTGAATTTTTAAACTTAACCTAAAGAAATTAAACCAATAATTAAAAGTTTGCAGAAGTTGAACAGAATGGATTAAGATTAGGTAATGAAATGAATGATTCCATTACAAACTGGAATTCACAAATATTTTCAAAATAGCACAACCCATAAAATAATGTTCTAGAAATTCTGGTTGGACAAATTTGACAATTCATTAGAAAGATCTCTTTTTACTAATTTATTGTCGTATTTTTGTTTCTTTCCAGAGGATGGACGTTAATCGTGATGGTGTTGTAACATTAGACGAATTTTTAGATTGTTGCCGAAAAGATGATTCAATATCGCGTTCAATGGCAGTTTTCGATACGGCCATATGACCGTATGCAACGCCTGCAAGCGATCCAACATCAAATAATAATAATAATTTGGCAAAAAAATCATCTAGCAAAAAATTATCATCACATCAACGTCAAACGCGAAGAGCAAATTCACATAAAAATAAATCGCTTGCCGGTAGCACAATAGCAACAACAACAACACATCAACCTAATCATAATTATAGTAATAGTAATAGTAATAATAATAATTCCAGAAACGTCCATAAAAATCATAACAATAATCAAAATAATAGTAATAACAATAATAATTTTAATAGTAATATTAATAATAGTAATAATAGTAATTATTATTCCCATCAACATCATCATCATCATCATACCAATCATCAAACCGTGTTTCACACCAATAGTAGCAATTTGTATCATAACGAAAGTCAACTTCCAAATAATCCAGGTACGAGTAACATTCGTACTAACGATATCCATGGTGATAATAATAACGATAGTAATAGTCAAAGTCATCCGCAAGATCAACAATTACAACCCGTTGTTGATGATGGTGGATCACCATCGTTGGTACGTGTTAAAACTTGGTACACTGTAGCAAAACAGGGTGTTTCATGTTAGCAATGAATTTCATCAATTTTTTTAATAGGTTAGTTAATTTTATTTTTTATTTTTTATTAATTTAAAAATCGATAAATATTTTTTATTATTTATTTATTTTAATTTTTTTTTACATTGGAAGAATATAAAAAATAATTATGGATTAAGTTATAATATATATATAATTTAATTTAGAATTAAATAATATTTGATGAGACTGATAAATTCAAAAATGCAAATTAATTAATTTAAAAATTTTGTGATTTAAAATTTCCGATTGAAAATATATTTGAGTGGCACTATATCTAGATCTGATTAGAGATAGGTATATAAAATATATATACATATATACATATATATATATATATATATATATATATATATATATATATATATATATATATATATATATATATATATATATATATATATATTATATATATATATATATATATATATATATATATATATATATATATATATATATAAAGGGTGTTCCACAAGTGGCTGACCCCAATATTGCTGTTGAATTTCTAGACCAAACCGAAGATAATTTTACTAACTAACATTATGGTCACCAGTAAAGATGCTGCAAAAAATTATATTGCTTCCTAATTTCTTCACAATTATTATTTCTCAATAACATGACACAACAACCTACTTTACTACTAAAGTTGCTGCTTTTATCTGTAGACTCGAATACCTGAACGCGATTTCCAAGCCATATAACTGAAGCCTGATGGATAAAATCACCTTCAACCACAATGATCCTTCCAACAAATAGCTTCGAGCAGTTGGGCAAGTCTTAAACATCTATCAACAGCTTCGTGTTCAGTAACATGTTCCATTTATCAGATCCCTATCGTATATTTGATACAGTGATTTAGTTAATGGCTGCAGTTGTATGAAAACTTATTTTTTGAACCACCAGCTCCAGATAGAAAGGTCACCCTTGATTTCATCTACCATAAAATGAATTTTAAATAGTGCGAAATCCCTAAATGTTGATTGCACAGCTATTTCCTCATTATGAATCAGTGGTTTGTGGCGGGACAAATGGTTTGGGGTGATTAATGCTTTCAACCAATTTTCATCCCCAATCTCTTGGTATTAAAACCAATTTCAGTAAACAGAATATGAATTTAATCGAATTCATATAAATCGAATTTTGAATTTAACTGCAATTACGCTGTTGTAAGCACGATACCTTATACTTTCCGTACCTTTTCCGGTTTACCTTCCTTTCCGTTACACTCTTTTGCAATAACACTTGCACATTAGGTCTCAGTTCTTCATTGGTCTGCCAAATTTCGAATACTTCTACTATTCCTTTGCATCAACAAACATGAATAACAGGTCATTAATGAAAACATAAGTATCCTCTTTGCTGCCATCCCTATAATTGATGATTTGGGACAGATACCCCAATTTATTGAAATAATGGGGACCCTAAAAAGACAATCATGGTGAAGAAGTCAACATTTTCTGCAGCAACCAACTACCGGGTCCACTCATGTATCTGCCACTTTTTTCCGCCTTCTGTGTCGATTACTTCAAGCTATTAAGATGTTGCAAGAAATTCAGTTTGGTCTGCATCTTTCACGGTGGTGAAGTTTAAGTGTCTGAATGTCCGTATCGGAGTTTTACCGCTGTCACCCTATAGTTTTCAATGTGTTTGAGATCAAATGCGTTTTAGTGAGAAACTGCGTAAAAACGCAGCCTTCAGGTACACATTTGTTAATCTACACAAATCGTAGCGTTATGATGGTTGGTAATCATTTTAATGAGTAACTCTTTGCCAATGATTATATATTCACCGGTAAAAACCCATCTGCAACAATATGCACAACACAGTTTGATATAACTCGCCGTCAATCAAGATTGTTTCGGTGAATTGGCTGAAGTGTTAAATTGGTTGAACTCAATACCAGAAAAGTTATGACTTGATTTTCCAAATCACCAATACCAAGTGATTTAAATTTATTTTCAGCAATCATAGGCTCACATCACTGCGGCTCTCCACCAATGCCATCAAAATTTGACCATTTGCGGAAAATACTTTCAAATCATTTGTTTCGTATAATATTTGTTGATTTGATTAAGCGACCTTAATGCCATCAATACAATATTGAATAATAGTAGACATGCCATACACCTCCGAAAATTTGCATTTTTCTTGCATTTCAAAAGGATAAATCACAAAAGATTCATCCAATTTGTTCATACATTGCGACAATAATTCATGCACAACGGTACCATTCAGTAAACTCATCCTTCGAAAAAAAATTCTTCTTGTCCTACGTATCGCAGTACCTTCAAGCAATCACTTTCCAAAAATTAGCTCCACTTTGCCGTGTCTGCTGTTTCTTGGGAATCTTCAATAAATTTTGTGACAGCAAATAGCTTTCATCACCATTGAATGCATTTACCGATTCATACACGCCCCTTAAAGTGAATCGCTATTGCATGTGAATCACCTTAACATTTTTGGGCCAATCTTGATTTCTGCACCTGCCACGTATACAAAACATGGGTGAGAATTGAACGGTACTTCTATGTTTCGGTAATTTTTCCCGATTATCAAGCTGCTTTAATGTTAACGCGGTACCTGGTTCCTTACAAACCCTGATAAAGTAACCATTTTTTTGACATTTGATACATTTTGACTGAAAGTTGGACCTTTGGCGTCAACCTCTCTGAATTCCCTGAGTTGGTCTGCGGAGCATTGCATTAATCTTGTTGATTGTATCTGCGCAATATCTTCTATATGTCTAGTTTCCGCCATTTGATGAAATTGATGGCTAAGGTGGCTCTGACTGCTTTATATTCCATAATGATGAAGCAAACACTTAGTTCAAAGATTTTCCTTTTGCAGTATATGATTGCCATGCCAAATATAACCCAGAAACCAGAGTTCTCTGAAAAATCATGAATAGTGAAACGCATAGGTCCCAATTATCCTGGTTGTCATTGACCTCTTTACACAAATAATCTTCCAAAGGTCGGTTGAAATTCTCCACCATTCCGTCTGATTGTGGATACAATGGTTTGAGTCCTCGTTTTTTTGATGTTAAGTACTAGACATAATTCTTGGAACACGTTCGACTCAAAATTACGTTCTTGATCAGAATAAAGTTCCCACAGCACTCCAAATCTACTGATTCAATTGTTAATGTTCATAAACAATTGAATCAAGAAGCTCGAACAATCGCGTCTGGGATTGTTCGAGCTTCTTGATTCATCAAGGGATACGCTTCGACCAATTTATTGAAATAACCGATGCACACGAGTATGTATTGGTTTCCATATTTTGTCGTAGGAATGGGCCCAGCAATATCCATAGCGATCCGCTCAAATGATGCTTCGACATTGTATTGCTTTATCCTTCCTCTGGTTTTTTTTGGGGGGTCTTTACTGACATCACATACCACACACTTCCTGTACCACTCTTCTACATCTCTTCGGCAATTGACTCAAAAGAACTCAAACCTTATTATGATCAAAGTCTAAATGATGCCTAAATATTCCCCAGATGTTCCTTTATGAATCTCGTGCAGAACTTCTTTTGTCCGGTTATTTGAGAGCACATTTGCTGTTTTGTATCCTTACCATTGGCCGATGCCCCTGCAATCGTGTACTTTTCTCCATTCACTTCATCATTGCATGCATCTTTTTGCTGCTCCTTCACTAGTTTTTCCCTAATAGAGAACTACTAGGAATAGGAGGGAACTAGTTTTGTCCGCCAAATTTTGCTTCTATCATGGCCTCTGATTGAGATATATTTCCCAGTTTGAGCTTCCGCAGTTTAACGGATTCCATGGTTATGTTGGTTCTGACTGCTTCGTATTACAAGGCTGATGCCAAGACCGATCATAGTCTTTCCTTTCGCCGTCATTCTCAAGTGGAGTTTCAATTGGTTGTATCCTACAACGTCGATGAACGCATCCACTTTTTACACATTTAATGCATCCAAAGGAGCTTTACAATAAGCTTGCTCCTTCAAGATTCTTTCACAGCTCATCTGTGTTGCAGGTACAGTCAGGAGTACGTCTGTCGCTTTTCCTCGTAGTGCCAGAATTAATGCATTTAGTTGCTTACTCAGATCCCATTCTTTATGATGTACATTGATACTGAACCTTATCGTCAAAGCGCCATTCCTCATCAGATCGAAACTGAGATTTGCTTTGCGCCACATCCAATTCTGAATAATTAAAATAACGACACAACATCCTCCGTTATATGTTTTTTGTACGAAGCACAGCCAGCTGCATATTAACTAGGGTTTGAAGCTTGGCTAACGGAGAGGCAAATCGGCGATAGAAGTTTACCATTCCGATAAAACGCTGCACTTGCCGAATAGACGTTGGTTAGGTTAAATCATCTATTGCCATGATTTTTGGTGAAATAGGACGGATTTAATTTTTAGAGATCTCGGGACTTAGAAAATTTTGCGAGATTATACCGAACGAGCACTTCAAGAATTTTAGAAGAATTCCGGCATTTTAATGAAACGCTAAAATGTTTGTGCTGCGTTTCTCAAACCTCATGGCATTCTCATTCACTCAAAAAGTCCAAAAGGTTGTGATTTCAGTTTTGTTTGTATCTTACACAGTTACTGGTATTTGGTGGCAAGCTCGAACCACTTGTAAAAATTCATGTTGACAGTTAGCGATGTGGTTTTCTCATTTATTTCGTCATAAAATCAACACCTATATTAAGTCTGGTTACCATGTTTGAAATCTCGACAAAAGTCTAAATTGATGTTGGGAAGTTTTAAACCGTAAGTTACGATAGGAGAACCATTAGCAGCAAAGATTGACCTATTTTGTTAAACTTTTTAAATAGGTTTGTGAAACGACTGAAATGTCGGCTCCCATCGTTTGATGATGGGTGCCTGGGATGTTTAAGTCTCTCGATCTCTCTTTGGAAACTTTGTTGGATGTAACAAAAGAGCAAAACGTCCTGCGCATTTTCTAGTTGCAGCGCCAAACAGAAAATGATAATAGCAGTATTTTCGGTCGAAATGAGAAAATGGATTTGATCAAAACCAATTATTACTATCTGATCTATGATCGTTCGATATATTTCGTAGTCTTGATCACGGTAATCTTTTTAATCAAAGAATTTTTAATATTTGTTCTGTAACAGTAGTTGAAGAACCTGCTAGCTGTTGTAAGCGGTGGTTAAAAGTGGAAGGATTTAAATATCTCATTGATAAAATACCAAATAAATTCTCAACACGTTGGCTCTCGTAAAAACTAAGTCTTTTGATTACTTCAATTTTTAATGTCAGAAACTTTTGAATTTCGACTGGTTTTGAAATTACAGAGGATACGATCGCAATTTTTTCTCGAATTACGAATGTCTTTTATATTTTCGACCACTTTTCTTCCGAATTGTTGGTCAAAATTGGCCAATCTCTTAAAGAGTTGAGGAAGATTTATTTTCTTAGTGTCATATAAGCCAACAAATTATTTTGGTTTTTTTGTGAGTGCTTTTAATCTTTTGTGTTCTATCTGTAAAATTTTTCAAGTAGGATACATATGAAATTTACGTAAAGGTGCATTTGAGTTCTTAAATGTCCTATATACCCAAACTAAAAGGATATGTAAAAACAATTAAAAGTTAATTGTCAACTATTTAAGATTCTTCAACATAATCATAATCCCATAGGTCTAACACAAAAAATATGTTTGTTCTTAGTGACTGCTTCTTGGTCGATAAGCATCCATCTGAGCTAAACCTATTGCACTTTGATTGTCACAAAAAATATTAACCGGCTTGCGCAATTTGGGATCTAGTTCATCAGCCAATTGCTTCAGCCAGATGGCCTCTTGGGTTGCTGAGGGCATTGCCATGTATTCGGCCTCAGTGCTGGAAATGCGATGGTTGGTGGTCGTTTACTGGACCATGTAATAGCAGCATTTGCTTATTTAAACAGGTTATCTTACATCATTTACTGCTGATCTATGCTGATTTACTGATGAATTTATGTCTGATCTCGTTCATTATGTTAGGTATTGTATGAAACTCACAGCTTGTAGATACGGTACGTTGTACCTTTCTTCTTTGCCATCTGACGTCATACTTATTGAAAGTTTTTGATTCAATTCAAAGGATTGGTCCAGTTCAATGCTGTTTTCATTTTGATGTATACGAATACCCACGCATTGCTTGGCAGTACCTAACATCTTTCATCTTGAAATGCGTGCATACAAATTGGTTAAGCTTGATTAAAACTGGTGAATTTTTCCAGAATATCATCAAGTCATCTACATAACAAGCTACTATCAAATTCAAGTCTAGATTAAAATAAATCCACGGGTCCAGTTCGAATTTTACTAAACCAAATGCCTTTAATGTAGTTCCGTGTTTAATATTCCACTGGCGTCCAGCTTGTTTGAGTCCATACATGGCTCGATTCATATTATCTGCTCTATTCGTTCCATTATTACAACATTCCGTTTGCTCAATATACACATATGCAACAATGTCGCATTTTGACAGCATCCATTTGATGGGCTTTCAAACCATTTTCAACTGCCAAAGCCATCAAAAATTTTATCGATTCATAATGAATCACAGGCGAAAAAGTTTTATTGTATTCTACACCATAATTCTGTGAGCAACCTAGCGGGCAAGTGGGCTTTGTAACGCGTTACGTCACCGTTACTGTCGAATTTGCGTTGGTACACCCATTTGGTTTTAATAGTAGTTTTTCCAGGCAGTAATTTAACGAGACTTTGAAGAATCATCATGTGATGCAGCCTTTCACACTGTCTGAGGATCAAAATCATTAATATTATTTAATGAACAATAGCTTACATAATCAAAAAATTTTCGAGGCTTTGGTTCATGCGTAGGTCTTCTTAATGATGTCGCAACACTTTCATTAGGTTGATAATCTCGATCATCAACATCATCTATACCTATTCCCAGTTGTTTCGTTTTTGGATCAATGCAACGAAAACCTTTTGTATTGCTGTCATACCCCACGAATATCATTTTTTGGCGTCTTCTAGTCGAACTTCTTCTTTTTTTTAGAAACATGTACCGATACAGTGGATCCAAAAATTTTCGTAAGGGATAAATTTACTTTGATGCCCGTCCATACTTCTTCGGGAGTTTTGTTCACTAAAATTGATGAAATTGTTCTGTTGATAATGTTGACTACCCTTGGCAATGAAATTCAGCATCAAAAATCATACACCTTGAACTTTCCACAATTGTTCTGTTCATTCTCTCTGCGAGACCATTTTCTTAAGGAGTGTATACATTTGTAAATTGATGCTGTATACCTTGTTGTTCAAGTAAACTTTCAAATTCCTTAGAACAATATGCAGTACCATTGTCAGTTCAGGATTTCTTTGTTTTGCGACCAGTCAGAAATTAATAAATGATTCGACATGATGAGATTTCAACCTTGAACAATCATTGATGAATGATAAAAAATAGTTTGCGCCACCAATTGAATTTGTGTCAATTGCACCAACTTCACATTTCAAAACACTTACTGACAGTGGTTTGTAATTTACATGACCGAAACATCTGTGCGATATTAATGCACTGCTTTCTTTTGATTTTGACAACATACATTTACCAATGGAGGTTGAAAACTTGTAAACAAAGTAATTTTATTTTAATGTGATCTGCATTGATGGTTTTACTTGCCTCGAAACTCAGAATAAGAGGTTTATATTCATTTGTCAAACCTCCCAACATTATTGCAGCCAACCAGTCAACATCTATTTTAAATCCAATGCTATTTAATTTGCACGAAATTGAGGTTATCTCGTCGATGTAACTTTGCATGTTTTCAATATTTTCTAAACGAATTAAAATTCGAGTTCGCAATAACGTAATTTTTCTTAATAATCCACGGTCTTCAGACAAATTTTTGAATTTTACCCATATTTCTAAGGGTTGAATTACAATTGAGAATGTGTAGTAAAAGTTCTGGTTCAACGCTCAGAGCCAATGTCGATTTTAATTCACGTAACATATTCTCATTATTTTCTTCTGGAATTTTATCATCATCTGGAGACTTCTTAATACACTTGAGCCATTTTTTTATATCGAAATAATTCTGCATAGTAAAACACCACATATGATAATTATCAGCATCACGTTGTTTTTGGATGTGAAAATCCAATTTGCTACTTGATCCTGCCATCTCCTTCTCATAAAACGTGCTGATGATAATACTAATTTTACGATAAATGTAAAATCAATCTGAATCGCAATTAAATGCAAAGTCCAATTACTTGCTTAGACAATTCACTATTTAACAAATGTATTAACGATTTAAAATATTTGCGATGAATGCAGATTCGATTAACGTGATACCTAAGCCCATAACCTATTAGCAGAGCGAAAAATAAAGATGCTTTCTTTACGAGTTATACAAATATATAATGTATTTATTGCAAAAGTAATAGATCTTGACAGATGAAATTATGAAGGGCATTCATACCTTATCAACACCAGGTTCATTTTTGTCGCAGGAAACTTTAAAATTCGAATATTGCAAATGTTCGGGAGATCAGTAATAAAAATCAACAATTTTCCCTATACATGTATCAAAAATATATTTTATCTAAATTTTATCAATATCACACTCTTTCCATTTTTATATTCTGACTTTGTAAAAAAAAAAAATTAGAAAATACTACACAAAAATTTCATTAATTTAAATCATTCAAAAAGCTCTCGCGCCATTCTAATTTGTATTCCTCTTACAAAACTAAAATAATACACATTTCGAAATGTTTACTGCTATTAAAATTAAACTATATATATAATTGCTTTATTTAAATACATTTATAATTATTTCGATATAATTTAATAAGAACAGCAAAACAAATGAACTTATGATTATTCAAAAGTAATAAAATTTTAAATTATAATACTCGTAAAATTGTGTGTGTTTAGTTTCAATTAAAACCAAAAAAAAAAAAAAAAAATCCAACTCAATTAATATTTAAATAAAAATTAAAATTAATTAATTTAAATTAAAGAAAAGAGCCCTTCCAAAATTTAAATTAAACAATAAAAAAAACACTATAATTACACAACAATTAAGGAAAATATTAATTTTTTTTTTTATTTTTGCGTAAATCGAAAAAAATTAATATTTTATAAAAAAATTTAAAGTAAAAATTATATTAATGTTTACTTTTTGTTAAATAAATTTATAAAAAAAATTATATATACATATATAATAATTAGAGAATCAAATTAATTTCATTATGGTGTATACAAAATGTTTTTAAAATTAAAAAATTAATTAAAATGTTTATAGTCGAAATTAATACCAAAAAATAAAAATAAAAACAAAAAAAAACCCAAACCAAATAAATTTTATTAAATAATTATATGATAATAGGAATATAAATTAAATAAAACAATTTTGATGTTGTTTTTAATAAATAATAAAAAAAATATATATATTTATTTTTTAATAAAAAAGCTTTAAATAATAAATTTAAATTAATTACAATTAATTAATTAAAATATAAAATTATTAATGAAATGTGAGATTACAATGGATATAAAACTATATTTATAGTTTTTAGTAAAAATTTAAAATTAAATTTATAATTAATAATAATATTTGAATATTGAATTATGATTTTTTATAATAAACATATTTTAAAATATAATTATGTCTTCCATTACGTCATCATGATTTTATGTCTTCCGTAATTTAATTTATTTACTAGCTTTATTTTTTGTTAATTTTTTTTTCAAAAGCATCTTTTTTGCTATTTTCTCTTCTCGAACTTTAGAATTTTTTTAGAAAACATTTATAACATTTCCAACAACCTTATGCTGTGTACCTTAATCAACTTTTCAAACTAAACTTTTCAAATTAATCAAGCTTTTGCTATTGCCTAATAGGTGGTAGCCCAAAAGTATAAAATAACTATAATACTTTTTGGTTTAGTTTAGTTTCAAGTTGAGTCACACTAAGTGACTTTTGTGATAGTTCCATTTATCTAGATGTATCATGGACTAACTCCTTATAATTTAGTTTAGTTAGTTTAGTCGGTTAAGAATGATTGAAACGTAAGCATGCGGCAGCCCCCGCTTTTAAAATTCTATTATATTGCTGTTATAACTCTTTTAGTTGTTCCACTAAGAGTTTTATCAGAATGTTCGATTTGCTTCTATTTCGGGTCATAGATTATAGGGAATATAGTTATTTTGTGCACAATTTGCCCATCTACTGTTTGTGATTTTATAAGCTTCTTCCTTTAGGAACAGTTTACACATGGCAGGCGGTAATTCTGTATCAGCGTGGCATGGTAAGATGCGACAGGAGGTCGAGAGAGTTCATCAGTTTTAAAATTCTCCATTATATTGAAATGCCCTGGTACCCATGTATACTGAATGTTGAACTTTTCTGCCATTCCGGGCTACTTTCGACGAAATGGTAATATCCCTAACAGATATTACATTATGCTTCACCCAGTCTATGACCTCTTTGATTGCGATGAGCTCCGCCTGGAAATCACTACAGTGATCAGGGAGGCGAAAAGAGAGATTCACATTAAGTTCCTTGCAGACCACTCCACAACTGACTCTGGTGTCAATTCTCGATCCATCCATAAAGAAGTTAATCTTACCGGAACTGCTTTGGCCACTCAGTCCTCCTGGAGGGAATAACAGTCAAAGAAACCCTTATTACTACAGGTTCACAGAGGAATTGATTTAAGCCTAAAAGCTATACACGCAGCCGTTTGCTTAGTTGAAATATCAAGAGGGACTAGATGAAGGAGAATCTCTAGTGACTCTAGCTTTCTTTACATTTTCTAATATATAAGGTTTCCAGCTTAGTTTGCTGTCCACAATAAGATCCAGGAATTTCCCTTTATCTGTGATATTCAAACCAGCTCCGTTTAGAGTGGGTGGGTTGAAAAAAGGAAGTTTTAAAAGTATTAACACTTAAACCGCACCTATTGGTCCATTTGGAAAGGATACCAAGAGCATTTTCATAACATCTCTGATGGTGCTAGGATATTTGCCGAAGGTGCAGATGACATAATGATGCTTATCTGCATAAGCGACCACTTCCAAGCCAGACCCTTCTAGTTTTAGTAACAGATTAATTACAACCAAGTTCCAAAGAAGGGGAGATAATACACCACCCTGCGGTGTTCCTCTACTCACAAATTTTCGGACGGATGCCTCAACAAGATAAGCCAAAATGACCCTGTCCTTGAACATTTGATCAATCCAGCATCCGAGAGACACATCCAACCCCAAATCTGAAAATGCCTGCGTGATCGTCTCTGAGTTGACATTGTTAAAGGCTCTGTCTATATCACAGAAGGTCACCAAAGAGGGACCAATAGGTTCTAAGAAGGAATGTTGTAAAGTTTCCACAAATTTCTCCTTGCAGTATGCATGCTTACCGGCTCGATTAAGCTTCTATCTGTCTCTCTAGAGAACTACGAAGTTATTTGGAATATGACATAATTCCAGGCTACAGTTAAGTAATTGATTTGTTTGAACAAGATGTTACTCCTGTTGATAATTTTCGTAGTAAGACCAGTAGCCCTATTGGTTTTAGGCAAAACAAACGGAGATACGGAATCCCATCGTTGTTGATAACTTGGAATGGCAGGACAAGTAGATAGAATTTTACGAAGACTAGCTCCCTCAGAGGACTCCTGTGGCTTACAGCAAATATTACATTTACAAAGATTAGTACTTAGAATGTAATCAAGGATTGACTCACCTTTCTCGTTCATATCAGCGCTTCCCCAGATCGTGTGGTGTTAATTTGCGTCGCATCCGACTATGATTCCGATCTTACGTACCTGAGCATCTGTAATTCTTTGCAAGAATGCACAAACGAATCCTAAATTCAGGTACCCTATTACTTCTTTCGTTTCAACAGTTTGAGGCTGCTCCTCTAAAGGACACACATCCTCAGCGGAGGTTCCGTGCACGCTGGAAGTTCCTCCAACTGATTTTGATGCCCCTGACTTAGCAGCCCCATCCTTCTTATAAACTTTTAGCGTGATAATGCCAAAACCATAGCTAATTAAGCCACCTGTCTTAGCCAGCATTGCCAGTGATTCGATGTTAATTATGATTATAGCCATATCATTTATGTTTCGTTTTTCCACCTCGGAGACGTAATAATTTCTGTTATTTTTTTGATAGTAAGGTAGTATGATTTTTTTTGTTTTCCCCAACAGTGATGTAAATCAAAGGATATAGATACCCTAATATTTTAGTGATAAATATGATATAAGAGACCATAAAAACGGCGTGCCAGTGATAAAAAATAAAATAAACGAAAATGAACAAGACAAATTGGACCAACATGAAGAAAAACATATGGCACTTAGAGAACGCCATTGGATCATCAACCGTATCAGGAATTAAAATGACAAACAAAATGGCAAATTGGACTCCGGAGGAGATTTAATGCTTATGGTTCCACTTCGTTTAATTGGGCTTATTATTCTAAAAAATTTCTTCAATGACAACTCTATGGGAAAATATATTTTTGGTTTGTATCTTTAACAAAAATTGTATACATTGGTTAAACTCTTAAACAATCCGATCACTAATAAATAATATTCACTGTCAAAATTCCATTTTTCCATACATAATTTTCCCATGCGTATTCCAAAACATTCAAAAATATCTAATCTATATATGTATTATGAAAATGGAAAATTGAAAATTATTTTTAAAAGCTTTACGAGATTTTGGTTTCATGTACCTAATTCCCTTTGGCAATCACAAATTTGCGAAAAATAAAAATACAACATCTTCCCCCTTTACAAATTTTTCAAAAGTACGCGGTTTTAATTTTAATAATATATTTCGACAATATTCAAATATTAATATATATATATATATATATATATAAATATATATATATATATATATATATATATATATATATATATATATATAATGTAAAAAGTTTTTAGTTTTTGGCATAAAAATCTTATGATTAAAATTACTTAATTTGTAAGTAGATGAATAAAAAATATTTAACTAAAATAATTGTTATCCATAATTAATGTTGTAAAATTTAATCTAATTTTAGTATAAAATAATAAATAAAATTCCCAAAAATATAAATTTTTTGTATAAAAATCAAAATTTGTTATTTATTGTTACAGTGCGGCTAAATCTCGTTTTAGATGATTTAAAAAATACTAAGTACATAATATATTATAATAATAATAATATAATAATAATTTTCGAAAGGGCTTGGTACCATGATGTAAACGCGCGTATACAACCGAAACCTTTGTATAGTAGAGTTTGAATTTTTAAAAAGAATGCTCTGGATCTGTATAAAATTGAAATCATTTTAATCGTTATAATATATCTATATATAGGACCAACAATGTGAAAACCTTAATTTATCTACTGTCTTCGTTCAAATAAATCTTAAATATATAGAATATACTCTTCCCCCGAAAAACAAACAGCACACCGATTACAAAATATAACTAAAATGTAGCTTTAAAATAAATACAAAAATAAATAAAATCATAACCAAATATAATTTTTAGTAAAAAAACAATATTTGTATATATTTTCATTAACGAAATAAATAAAATAATTTATTTTTATGAAATAAAATGAATAATTAAATAAAACAATATATTTGATGTGTATATCTTTCCCATTTAGAATGTAACCTGAATCCGGAAAATTTTCCCACCCCATCCCATTTTTTTACATTTTTTTATTTTTAATTAACATAATTATAAATAAATATATATAGTTAATTTTGTAGATAAGTGTTATTAAATTATTTAAAAGAAAATATTTTTTTTTATTAATTAAATAAAATTATATAAGTAATAAATCATTTTCAACAACAACAAGTAAAAAAACACAATTTAATATATAATTCTATATTTTTATAAATAAATATAAAACCAAAAAAAAAAAATAAAAAATAAAAATTTAAATGTTACATTGTGATAATTAATTAAAATATATATTTAAAAAATCTAATAAAAATTTCACTTCACAAAACACAATTTTATTCAAAATTTCAATAAAAAAATATAAATAAATTAATAAGATTGCCAAAAATAAATCGAATATCTTCTAAGAACAAAAAAAAACTTTTAAATGTTATTAATTAAATAATAAAATTAATAAATTCTAGCTTTAATTATATTGATTCGTAAAATTAAACTAAATTTAAAAAAAAACATACGAAATTTGTTTAAATAATATTATTTAAAAAAAAAATTATAATCGAACAATTAATTATGAAACAAATTTTTTTATTTAATTATAATTATTTTTAAATATAAATTTGCTTCATTACCAACACCAAAAACCACATATCAACTGAAACAAATTAATTTTTACCGCGCTTTCGTAAATATTTATTATTTATAATATGTTAATTAAATTAATTATAATTTAAATTTATATTTAAATTAAAACATTTCTTGTTCGACAACGTCAATACAAAAAAATAAATGATACATTTAAAAATTAATTATATATATATATGGCGAAAAATACGTGAAATCACAAATTTTTGTAAGTCATGTTTGAATTTTATGATTTTTATGTTTTGAATGTGTAGCCTTGATTAAAACAAACATTTTGAGACACTTAATTTTTTTTGGTTGTTGTTGTTGTTAAAGATACAGGGTGTCAAAATTTGAGAAAAATTATAATCATGGTATTGTATTTATCGCAATAAAATAAAAAATAATTGTCTGATAATTATGATTTTGGGTTCATTTTAGAGGTAAGTTAATAAGGATTTCTAAAAAAATATAAAATTAGTATGTTGTTTAATTCCTTCTTCTCTAAATTTCCCGCCAAAATGTTCTCTTTAAATTTTCTCAAAAACCTATTTTTTTTTTTTTTTTTTTTTTTATTTAAAGTTTTTGACAACTTATATTTTACAACATATCAAAAAACTAAAATACCGTTATTTTTTGTTTTCTTGCAAAATGCGTTTTAGTAAAAGCAGTATTTCATTTTTATATGGAAAAACTGTATTTCAGTGGATATTTCTCAGTGTTTTGAAATTGTTTACAAAAAGGATAGTTTAGTTAAATTATTAATATTTATTATTGAAATTACATTGCATATATTTAAAATTTCAAACCCAAATTCTTTTGATAATTTTATTTTATTGTTTTACATTAAATCTTATTCAAATTAAAAATTACAATTTAAATTTAACATAATCGTCAGAATTAGAATATTTTTTACAATTCAAATAGCCATCCTCTGTTGGAATAACTGCATGGAAACCGTGAGTTCCTTTTACTGTTTTTAAATCTTCAAACCTAGTTGCAAGTTTGATTTGCTTGGATTTATGTTCAGCGTCTGAACAAAATCCAAAATTAATATCTGTCTTAAGCGTTTTAGCCCATTCAAATAATTCATCTGCATTGGTTATTGTGCAGGTAATATTTACATAGCACGTTGAACAGAGATACAAATTGTCTTGATTCTTAACTGATTGTGGCATAAATTGCTTAACATAATCCGTAACTCGTTTTAGTTTACTCGAACACTTTGAATCGCGATATGGTTTACAACACTTTTGAAATTTATCCATTATCAAATTAAGCGCACTAATACTTATTTATCCACTTAAACTTACACTCAGTTTAACTGTTACTTTTTCAAATTTTAAAAAATCTTGCTCCTTATTTAAAACGTTGTCTACAATTTTACGATGTCAACTAATCAAAAAGTTAAATGTTTACTCTTATTTATATCACAATGTTCATTTTTTGTTTTCAAAAGAATTACTCATCGTTTAACAGGTACGCTTGCGTCAAGTAAAAAAATCAACCCCCAATAAAAAAAGGGGAAAACAACATTTTATTTAGTATTTTTTAAAATAACGCAAGAAAGAAAAGGAATTTATGGTACTACGACTAACCAAACGATATAAACCAGGGGGTGGCACCTCATAATTCTGTGACTCATACTTAAATATGACGCAAAATTGAACTACAAATAATAAACAAAATACACAAATTAAGTGAACTACCTCTTTTGTAAACAATTTCAAAACAATGAGAAATATCTATATAGCTTTCCATATAAAAATGAAATACCTCTCTTACTAAAACGAGTTTTGCAAGAAAACAAAAAATAACGGTATTCTAGTTTTTTGATATGTTATAAAATATTAATTATCAAATTCTATAAAAAAAAAAAAAAAAAAGAAAAAAATAGGTTTTTGAGAAAATTTAAAAAGAACATTTTGGCGGGAAATTTGAAAACGAAGAAATTAAAGAACACAATATTTTTATATTTTTTGAATAATCCTTATTTAATTACCTTTAAAACGAGCTTCATATCATAAATATTGGATAATTAGTTTTCTTTTTATAGCTATAAACACTACATCAAGTTTATCATTTTTCTCAAAATTTGACCAATTTTGACACCCTGTATTTTAAAAACCAACCGCAACAAAAAAAAACCATGTGCTACAAAATTTTTATTTAATCTAAACTACAAATTCAAAACATAAAAATCATAAAATTTCAACATGACTTATGGTCCCATATACCAAATTTGTGATTTGACGTATTTTTCACCATATATATATATATATATATATATATATATATATATATATATATATATATATATATATGTATATATATATATATATATATATATATATATATATATATATATATATATATATATATAATTTACCGGACTACCATGGTTTAAGATGCTAATCCATTACAGAATAATTCCTTGACTAATTTTGAGGTAAAAATTGCATGGGAGAGAGAAGCAGGTCGTTCGTTTATTCGTACATTCAGTAATTTGTATCTTGAAGTAAGATTAAAAGTTGTCAGAACGATTTTATCCCCATCTTTTTATTTTTACAGATGTTAAGGCGAGTCTAGAAATATCATAAATTAAAATACATATAGATGTCCAAAGCCCATATAGTGACTTGTCTTCAATAGATTTGGTATCATAGTAAAACAATGGAACCCAGCTCAATTGGTGTATGTTGGTATATAAAGAAAGTAAATAAACGTTCATGAAGGTCGATTGTTTCTTTTCTAGTTTTTGTTCCTATATATTTCGTGTCTCCGCTCTTTTTAAAGGTCGTTTCCGCATCAATTCGTTTATTTTATTTGCAGTTGGTATATGGTGATATATGGCTTAATAAGGGGTTATGTGGCGTGTTATGTGTGCTCGCTTTCGTGGTGAGACAAGTTCATTGAAGATGAATGGCTGATTTGGATTGAATCCAGGTGTTGAAAACGATATCCTTTTAATAGCTCTCTTTCATAGAAGTTTCAAAAGTTCGGAATTTTCATCTTTCATCTAGCTTTAAAACCAAAATGATCTCCAATAAAAGATTTCATTTTGATATAATATCCTTATTAGCTGTATGTCCTCGATAACTTCACTAATTCCATCGTTAAGGCATAGACCTTATCTTTCACGTGGTCGCAAAGAAAAAAGCCTAAAGATGTTAAATCAAAAGATCTCAGTGGCCAATTTCGATCACCTCTTCAGGAAATAACACGGATAGAAAACATTTCTTGCAAAATTGAGATTATTTCGTTGCTTGTGGGGTACGTAGCGCCCGTCTTGCTGAAATAACGTCGTTCACAGCAATATCTTCCAATTCCGACCGTAAAAATCATTAGTCATAGCTCGGTAGCGCAATCTATTCATCGTAACATTTTCTCCAGCCTCATTTCCGAAAAAATAAGATCTAAACACACCGCCAGCCCAAAAAACGCACCAAACAATGACATGATGAGGAAGAAGAGGCTTTTCAACAATCATTCTTAGATTTTCTGAGCCCCAAATGCGATAATTTTGTTTATTAAAGTAGCTTCCGAGGTGAAAATGGGCCTCATCACTGAAGTTGATTTTTCGATGAAAATCCGAATCATTTTGATGCATTTGAAAGGACCGCATCAGCGAAGATACGACGTTTATGGTGATCGACCGGCTTGGCAAGTTTTTGTGTTAACTGAACTTTAAAAGCTTTACGACCTTTCAGCAAAATACGATGTAATGTCGTTTGTGGAATGTTTAATTCCAAAGATCGACGAGGAATCGACAAAACTAGGTTTTCTTCAACACTACGGGCTACAGCAGTATAATTCTCGTTGTTCTTGAGCGACGCACACGGTTTCGATTCTTCACATCACTAACTTGTTCCAACACCTCAATTTTTCCACCATTGCCAGCCGAGAAAGAGCTTCACACCGATCAAAAAGTGCTTTAGTTTTGCGAACTGATACTGCAAAATTTTCACCATTTTTGTAGAGAATTTTAACAATTTCAATGCGTTGTTGAAGCGTGACGTATCGTACAATTTTTAGTAATGGCGTAGTTTTTACTTGTCAAATGTCAAAAGATGACTGCTTCAAAATTGACAGCTACCCAAATAGCAGGCTATTCAAAATTAAACTTCTTATTGGGTAACCCTATACAAGGGAGGTTAATTCACTTTCATAAGAAAATTTTGCAGAATGTTTTGGTAATATTTCTGCAGTTAAGCATGACTGAATTAGCATTTGTTTATTTATTAATAATTTAAGAAAATATTTATGTAAAATTGTGATGATGTAATACAAAATATGTCAGCAGCATCAATTGCAATGACATGACCAACTCATTTAAGATGGCGTAAAATAAGTCGAATATTCGCGAAGATACTAAATAATTTTTTTAAGGAACTTTTTGAATGTGCATTAACTCCAGTATGGGTTGAAATGGAGAGATGATAAACATCTCCCCACCTACTTATAATTGTTTATCCAAAATAAGTTAAGGAACCACCTCTTAATGGATAAGCATCCCAAACCAGACCAAATTATATATTATATATATATATATATATATATATATATATA